>RJWM01017660.1:0-42634 GCA_004363535.1 Dasyprocta punctata | reverse complement strand
TCCCGAGTGCTGGGATTAAAGGCGTGCGCCACCACGCCCGGCTTAAATGAACTTTTTCTAAGGTTCTTGGTAACTGTGTTAAGCTCTAAATGTCTGGTTCTCTTTTCAGTTACACTGAATCAGTTGCACGGAGTTCGTTATCCAATTTCCTTTCATGGCAAATTGCTCTTTTCCATGCTTAGTAAGTTAGCAGCAATTCGCAGCCACAAGAACATAAAGAACAGATATGTTATATTTGCTCTCCTGGTTCTGTTTTCCTTATGAAAATAATCTAAGTGCTCCATAGCAACACAGGGTTGAACATGCCCTAAACTCTTGGTGAGGAGTCTGAACTATAATTTTCTATCTACTGTACAACAAATATACAAAAATCAAAGTTTTATAATAACGGCAGACTACTCATGAAATTGTGATAATTTGGGTAGTTTACTTCTTGACACTTAAATAACACAATAAAGCAAAATAGCAATTTTAAATCCTTGAGTTAGTTGCTCGAGTCATATTTGTCTCATTATACTCAGGTGAACAATATGGTAAAGTTTGATGAAATAAATTAATGCATGTGATAAAATAAGATAAATGAACTAATAGAGTCACACCAGTAATAAGGTAATGGTCATAAAATGAGGACTCAATATAATATATAACAATCAAAATAGGTAATGTATGAACTGTACTTACCCCAAATAAAATTTTGGTTTTAATTGTAAATGATTATGTGCATTTGTATATAGTCTGAAAATGTGTAATACTGTTGTAAATCTTTTCCAATTAAAAGGTTTTTATGATTTAATTAACATACAAAAATTAAGATGTCCATTTTTAGCAGAAATGATAAAAATATACTAATAAAGTTCTGGTGGGCATATAAATGGCTATTATATCTCAGATGAGCTTCTTTGAATTTTCTAATCATATGGCAAGTGTGCATACATGCATGTGTGTGTGTGTATGCATGCAAATACATATATTGAGTGATGTTGTGGATGTCATTGAGAAAATATTGTGCTTGGCAGGGTCATTTATAGTAGCAAGAAATTAGAAATATTATTTTATATTGAATAGATATTGAGTCTCATGTGTATTAATTAACATAGTTTAGAAATATATTTTAATGTGAATAAATTCTCACACCACATGGAATACATACACTGCAATATATGATGCCTATACACATATATAAAGATTATATGTATATATGTATATATATATATATATATATATATATATATATATATATAAGAACTTATACATCATGAGAAAATAAAAATTTTTTTCTTAACTGGCATTGAATTTTAGTAAGCTAAGTCTTTTTATATCATCAAGCGTAAACTTCAGAAAGTTAATAAAAGTGATAATCTTTATTTATCTCATCATCTTCCAGTGCCTTTTTGCTTTTTGTGTAAGTACCACTTGCTAACCAGCTATACCACCGGAGCTTTCTGCTTTTGGTGTATGCCCATGAATACAAAGAAAGAGGATATCACAATTTAGATGATTACCTAAAATTCAGGTTTAAGTGAAGAACATTTGATTTCTTTCAAAGTGGGCTTTCATATTCTCTCACAATTTCAAATGACACTGCCTTTGGATGGCAAATGGAAGTCGAATTACCTGAACTATTTCAGAAGCTATGCCTTATGTTTGACAAGTGGAAGTAGCTACATCCTTCTTCTCACTCCAATCCTACTCGTGGAGGATTGGTGAAAAATAAATAAACTGGTCCAATCCACCAGAGATGCAGAACAATTATTGTATAGGAGCCTGGTCTCTAAGAAGATGCCTTAGTTGTAAAAATATATAAATATGCCAGGACATAGCAAAATCCCCTGAGTTGGTGCAGTTTTTTCCTTTTCACTGTTGATCTAGCCTGGGTAGGTCTTTTATGCATCGCAGGGAGGGAATCTAGTGTTCAGGTTGGGTTTCAGAGTAGATACAAATACAAGGACTTACTTTGTTTAGTTTATGATCTTTTTGCCCCTAATTTTCATTACAAAATTTCAAGCATATACAAACAGTAGAAGGAAAAGTGTCAGGAGACACCCACGCCTTCATCATCTAACTTCATCACCCAGGCGTTGTTGACCAACCTCATTTCCTGCATATTCTATTACTCACCTCTTCATGGATACTTTTGAAGCAAATTCTTCCAATTACATTATTCCACAGATAAGCATTTCAGCATGCTGTACACAAGGATTCGTTTTTGTCCTTCAGTTTTTAAAGGTTATGCAAATTGTCGTTATCACATGGTGCTTTCTTTTGCTTTGATTCCACGAGTAATGCTAAATTCCTTTAGATTTTACTGTATAATAATAGACTACATTTCTGCAGTTGAGCTGTTTTCCTACACTAATATTGCAATTCAGTCTTAAAAAGACTTTAGCCAGCAAATAATGTTTTAATCTTTATTCTAGTAACCATTTCCCACATGTCCCAACATGTCTAATTGACAGTAGTGAAGAATAACATCTGAAGATATGCTGTTTACTATAAAACATAATAACTGACAAGTCACTCTTTTGTCTAAAAGAAAACTTCAAATGTCGGCAAATGCTTGGTGGGTAAAATGTAAATTTCTTATATAAAATCAAAAGTTCTCCTTGATGTGTCCATTAAGTCATTTCTTATAATTTAAAAGATGAAAGCTAGTCTCTTTTAATTGTTATCAGAAATGTAAGGTTTCATTCTCTTTGTTTTTATTTTTTGGCTTTTGCATGACTTTTGTCCAAACTCTGCAATATATGCTTAGTTAAAAGAACATGTAGCTATTTGGTAACTAGCACAATGTTTCTAATGCAAGTACTGGATGCAAAACAGATGCCTGGTAAATATTTGCTGGCCACATGGTACAATGCCTATGGAATAAAGTTTTGGCTTTCTGTAAAGGGCAGCTGTTTACCTGCACCACCATTTTACTATTCTATTTAAAAGCAACACAGAAATACATTTGGGGAATTAGATTTCCAGATGCTTCTGTTCTGCTCGGGAATATGAAAAGCTCTCATGATTCACCATACCAGAACTCTTTCCATTTAGGACAGTTCTCTCAAAGGGGCTACAAAGCAAGGAACATTTGTCTTTATCACAGGGTTATTTTTTTTTTTATCTAAAGACCAAGAACTAGGTTTGTGATTTCTCACAGAAAAATACTACTTATTTTGAGGTGCCATTTTATGTATGTCATATTTTACAATGACAAGTCAACTTTACAATTTAATTGAATAGTTTCTAGTGTCACTGAGTTTGTACTCCTCTGCTTTAAAAATGAGCTATTTTTCATTGTATAAAATGGTCATTTTATGTTTTTAAACTCAGCGCTATAGATTTGAAAAAATCAGAATCATATATTATTCATAAGCATTTCTTGAGATAATTAATATTTCACAATTTATATCTTCATTGATAATTAAAATGAACACTTTATTATATTAATAGCAGAGGACAATGTACTTTCAGTTGGTTGGAAAATGATGGATTATAGTAGAATTGGGGTGCTATGCTCTGCTTTTACTAGCTTTAATTAAGAAAAAAAATTCAGATAATTAGGAAACACTTTCAAAGCAAGATGATTTAGCAGTAGATTAAGTAAATAAAATTTATAAAACAAGAGCAACCATTTCATAAAAAATAATTCTCATTCCTTTAGAATTACTAAGGTGAAAACTGTATGTATTCTCTCTAATAGTTGTGTGATTCTTTTTTGATGAAAATTTGATGACTTTTAAACCAGCAACTTGCTATAAACTCGGGCTCTGAGGTTTGGCATATCATTAGATAGACAATTTCGTTGAGATCTCTTGGGTGAGCACTCTTAGGGTCATTTACTCAATTCAGTCTATTTTGGAAGAGCTAGAGAAATATTTTAATTGAAAGTCACAGAAGTGTTAAAGTGTGGATGTTCTTAAAGTTGGTCTAAAATTTGTTAGGAAGCACAGGTGCCTGAGGGACATAAATCATCTCCGAAGCCTTGGGAGTTGAGGGTGCCCCTTGGGTCACCCTATGATGTGCAGTAGCTTAATCCCTTAGGCATCTGTCTCAGCCACAGTCCTGGTTTCTGTAACCGATCATGTGGTCATAGCCTGGATTTATAATTACCTTCTTCTACTACCCATCCTGTAGCCCCCTGGCTATCAGCAAGCACCTCATCAGGTCTTCACCTGTGAGGTTGACTAATAACTTCATTCCTAATAGTTGTAGGACAGTTGTCATCCTGCCTGAATTAGGCTGTAGTTTCTTACTGGCCTTAGTAACAGAACATGGTAATAGTACGAAAAGAATCTAAGGGATCTCTCGTACTCCAAATATAGTCTTCCTTATGTCTCTTGTGGAGTAATAGTTTAATTTCTCCTTGGGGAAAAATTCTAAAAAACTCAGGCATATAACTCAGCGGTGCAAGCACCTATCTGGAAAGCACAAAGTTCTGAGTTCCAGTACAAAAAAATATTATAAAAAATAAAGTTTCCCCTTGGCAGTCTGCCTCAATCACCTTGCCATCATCATAGCTTCCCTTTTAGCTCACTTACTCAAAAATGAGAGAAACCCAAAATAACTTGGGGAAAGTCTTCCCTTCCGATTCAGCGGGATCATTGTTGTGCTTCTTGCTATAATCCTTTCACACCCTGCATCTAAGACTTCTGGTCCAACAAAGTGCAAGGTTCTGGGAATAGGAAACGAAGTTTTCACCAGTGAGTCACTTGGAGTAATGCTAAGTAGCAGAATTTCCCACGTTTACTCCTTGAGTCCTGGACCCTGGACTTTGAAAAAACAAGTAAAGAAAAACAATGGTTTTAGTTGTCTGATGACTACACTTGTGTTTGGCTTATTCATGCTTATGCAGAATGTTACTGGTTGATTCACAGATTATTTATGAGCAGAGAATGAGACTGTACCACTGAGAGTTTTATCTGGAGGTACGATTCCGAATATCCAGGAAGAGCATTTTATTTGTACATTTTTAAAGTAAGACTCCACACTATTGCTGCTGTGTAAGCAAGTGAGATTTACAACATTTCCACACAGCTAAAGGAGAAATTTTAGAATAGGAAATCTACTCCACTCTGTTTAGAATTCAGCAGGAGAGGATTGGTCCACCCAAAGCCCACCTACAACTGCTTGTTGCTGTTTCAGGGTTAGTGGCAAATAAGAGTACATCAGAAGGTGACCCCTTCTGGGTTTTGTAACAGAAGACTAAATGAATAAGGCCTTTATGAAACCTGGGTTGAGAGACACTATCAATGTAATAAATACATGATCTTCACAGGGCAGGGGAAAATCAGGTTTTGGTATTTTTGCCTGATTAAATCACAGTAAGTGAATCTCAGATGAAGGGCATTCTAGAACCATTCATTCCTAAGAAACCAGTGGGCAATGGCATAAATTTCCAGGAGAGAAGCAGGTTAAGAAGCAATCTGTTCAAAAATGAGAATGTTATATATCGAATGATACAATCACACAAATGTAATCATTTGAAAGCATGGCTTTTCCCTGTGTATGTGTTGTACAAAAATAGGCAGAAGGCCAAATCTAACCCATGAGCCTGTTTGTCAGTCCTATATTATACCAATGTCAAATTAAACAAAGGTAGGTGTACTTTATTCATTTAAATTGTGTTTTGTTAATTAATTAATTTCGTTAGTACATTTTAGGTATACATAATGATCACATTCATTATAGGAATTTGTACCTGTGTGTGATATAACCTGATTTTTTCCCCATTTTCCTATCCTTCCTTCAGTCACTTTTCTCCTCATTTACAGAAGCTTTGCTCTTGTAGGAAAAAATATTGATGAGTTTTGATTTATATTAACAATTAATGGAGTGACATAGCTTGTAATATTTCTGCATTTTTTATACATTAATATTTTCATTAGTTAAAAACTATCAAATACAACCCCTTTCAAGAAATTATAACTTGCAGCAAAATAGATTTAAATATTTCCTCCAGAAGTAAATTTTGTATATGGAAGTTATGACATAATATCTCTCTTATCATTTCCAAAAAATATACCAAGGGAATTTAGCTGTGTGAAAATTTTTTCAAACTTTTACTGTCTGTGATATTTCAAGACAATGATGATCTTACAACAATATTATTTAATATGTATGCTTTGAATGAATGATGTAGAAAAGCATTCTAAGATTATGAACATGTAGAACTAAAGTTCTTTAACATTCCCTTTCTCCCCAAGAAGCATGTAAGCACTGGAAGATTTTTTTTATTAAAGTATAAATACATGAGAAAACAGTCATTTGTCTTTGCAATTTTCTAGGCCTTTATATTCTCCATGAATAAATGATGACTTGAAGACAATAGCAGCAATTATTGGTAATGCAACTGAAATGACATTTTAAAATCACTGAAAATATTATAGCTTTGTCATAAGCTTTTAATATTTTTCATCTTTAGCTTTAAGACAATACCATTGCTTTTTTTTTTTTTGAGAAAAGTTTATTGACTGAAATCTTTTTTTTAGATAAATGGATAACTTTTCCTTTTTCCTATTGTTTGTACTCTTAGAGATTACCTAGGGAGAAGAGGTGTCAGTTTGTCAGGCTGTGGGATGATGTATGAATTGCAGTAATAGGAAAGCCTTTCTTAGGGAGGGCTTGCAATTAAGGTGTACATGAAAAACAGCATATTTGCTCTAACAACCAGTCAAGCCACAAAAGTTTATCCAATTAATGAGCATCGCTCTCTACATCATGCCTTTGTCTGTAGTCAAATTTGGGAAACACAACATTGCACAGAAAGACCACGCCACCCTGTATATAGCACACTGTTTCACCTGAGACTTTTACTGGCCTGACTGTGGATACCAGTGAACAGCTGGCATCCACAAATTGAGGTACAAATTGAGTCTGAAATTACTGCGACATTGAAATTCCATTTTAAACCACATATAAATAATTGTACTTATCCTGTTAATGTCTATGTGTTTGTATTATTTTCATCCAAAGTATTAAAATTAATGATCATTTTCAGAGGGTCCTGAGGACTGTTCCTACACAGTGCCAGAAAGGACTCCATCACTCTCCTCCTAGGTGTATTCATAAGTTTATTAAAACTAAACAATTCATGAAATCAATGCAAAAAGAGGACAACTGGTTTTGATAATGAAGTGTAATGCTACCGTGAAAGTGTGCTTAAATACTCAAAAATTAGTGATAGTATTGTTCCTATGGGAACTTGGTGGGACACCATCCCTGGCCACATGATCAGATATTACTTTAGGTGTTGCTGTGAAAGTACTTTGGAGTTGACACTTCAGAGATTATTCTGGATCATTTTAGTGGTCTTGAGTCAATCAGTTGAAAGTTTTCCAGGGTATACCTGAGGCTTCATGAACAAAGGAGAAATTCTACCTGTGAACAGCAGCTTCAGAAAAGACCAGCTGCCCCTTCTGATGGCCTAAGATCCAAGCGTCCCATGTGCTAGCCAGCATTTACAGTCCCTTTAACCAGTTCCTGGGGCCCAGGATAAAACATGGAGCAGAATAAGGAAAAAACAATATCACATATAAAATACTAAATAGCTTTAGTTTGTAAAAGAGACATTTGGTGGCCCCTTTAGACACTTAACCACACTGTTTTCTTTCTTATTCTTTCTTTTAAAAAATACTTACAATCAAGAATTGAGTACTACCGTTTCCAGTGCAAGAGGGAAGCTACAATATTGTGAGGGACACCGTTTGCTGTGTTCTGTCAGTGGTAGGCAGTGGTAGGCAGAACACTACAATGGACCCTATAACTTTCACTACTGTCTAATAACAAGAAAAAAATATTTTTTGCAGTTGTAATTAAGATTATAGTTGTCAGGAAAGCCTAACTACTCAGAAGGAAATGTCTGCATACACGGAGGGAAATAATATATAGCTGCTTAGAGATTCAGAGACTCAAGAATCATACAAATAAGCAGGTCTATGTAGATGAATAGGGTTCAATATGTTTGTCTTTTTAAATTAGAAATATATTAATAATGTTTGAAATTTGTACAATTGAAAAATAATATGGCCAAAGAATAACTTTGTTTAATTTTTAGCACTTTTCCCAGTATTTTTCTAGAGGTATTTATTTGCCAATCATTCACAGCAGTAATTTAGAAAAAGAACTATTCTTCTAACCTAAAGTGTCATAATTTAGATTCTTTGGGACCATTTCCTTTGAACAAGAAACACCACATCTTCATGCAACAGAGCTTTTATGGTTATGTAAAATATATCATCTTTAATGTGCTCCAAACACTGAGAAACTTCAAAGATGCTAGAGCAAAACCTGTTAAAAGGTTGCAATTCCCTGGTTTTTTAATTGCTTTCATTCTCTTCTCTATCATAACACCTTGGGCATTACAATGGCCCCAGTACGTGGCGTATCAAATGAGAATCCTATTGTCCTTTGACAAGAGCAACTCCTTTGCAACAATATAATGCTTGTTATAAGAGGGCAGTATACTAGATTTTTTACAATCAGGATGGAATTAAGTTCACCAAAATTCTACTTTTTCCACGTTTTTTTAATAGGTAATACAGGGTTGGAAAATGCTAGTATTTGTTCAAGTCTCAGCTTTGCTCTTTCATGACTTCAAACTTGGAAGAAGTGATTTAGCTTTCGGAAACGTCAGCTTTGAAACTTGTGAAACTAGGCGGTGTAGTGTCTACATTTAGAATATCTATAAAGATGAAATAAGAAAATTTCAATGAAACAGAAAAACTGTTGAATTAAAAAAAATTAGTTTAAATCAGCTTCCACACTTTAGTGATGGTTTGGCCCAAAAAAGGTCTCGGTGTAAAAGAAGCTTCAGCCTAGCTGATGTGCAAGTAGGTTGTACCCCAAGGGAAGAATACACATGTATTCAAGCAACTGAGCCTCAGCCAATCACAGCAGCCAAGCCTGTAGTCAATGCTAGGCTGCAAGTTAACACTGTGCCCAAATACAGCAAATGCCAAACTGCACCAGTTTCACAGTCTCTCTATGTGGCCTCCTGTCTTTCTAGTTATGAAGAGTTCATCCTGTTTTAAGGGTGCATTCCAAAATGTCTTTTTTCTAGAGTGCTGCGCAGTTCATCCTTTTGCTTCTTGAAGCCAATTTTGATTTATCAAGTATTTTATAGTTTTTAAAAAATAATCTATTGATACTTCTTAATAATAATAACCATTACTGAATTATTTGGGGTATAGCTTTAATAGCATTTTCCTATAAAGCAGATATAATTATAAGGAATGGAGATATGGCTCAGCGGTAGGTGCCTTGCCTGATATGCCTGAAGGCCAAGGTTTAATCTTCAATACCTCCAAAAGGTACAGACATAAACATAGGGAAAACAGTTGATCACACGTAACCATATGACATGCTTATTTTGCCCTCCAAATTTTAAACATTTTCTCTTTGATTCATTGAGAATATGAAGCTCTACAGACTCTTAATGTTACTACTTTAACATTTAAAGAGGACAAGATATATTTGCAGTGAAAAACTTATTATTTTCTTTCTATGTACAATTGCTTTTCACTTCTGATAAAAATGAATTAATAATTAAATAAACTCATTTCATAAAGGAAGCCTATAAATTTTAAACTTTCCTGACTTCTGATAATACAAAAAGAACTTCTGGCTGTACATATTTTTATCATGAGTGTGAGGAGTCCTATTAATGAAAACATAAGCATGATTCTAATTAGCCCGAATGCACCCTGGAAGTGTATAAATCCCTTCATCAGATACAAGAAATGAAGGCAGAACACCACTTTAAATTACCAGATTTATTTTATTCTAAGAAAAAGTTTATACACTTTTTCCAACTAAAACTACAGTCTCTATAACAAACATAATTAAAAATAAAATATTTACAGAAGCATTTTACTTCATTATATGTAACCCATCATAATAGATATATTAAGACTACTCTTCTATTTCTTTGGGATGTGTTAACCTTTTCATAATAACCATAATAGTTTTTCAACTGAGTAGATATCTGGTGACTGGTTGAATACATTGCCAAGCAAAACCACTAGTATTTTGAAGAATTTCAAAAGATCAAACTCATTTCAGCAGTGATGTGAAAACCACACTCACATCTGCAACAACACTGCAAAATTTCCCCCTTCAGTTAGTGTATTTCACTGTCAAGGTGAGGGAATTCCTTATGGTAGTGTGATTTCACGTTATCCCCAACTCGAAATAATACTTTCCGTTTGTATTCTTTGGACAAAAGATGGCGTCTATACCTATGTTTATATTTAAACACCTTGATTCCTGACTTCTAGGATCCAGTTAGACACAGCTTGCTTTTCCTTTTCTCTGTCTTTGACGAAAGATTGGTTGCCTTCATATCTAAAATGAGCTTTTGACTTTGCCGCCGTGATGTGGGAAGGGTAAAAAAGTGATTTCGAATCATGGAACTTACATGAATGTTTCAGAAAGAATACCAACTATCTAATCATTTGATAAAACATTATGCTTTGTCATGTTTGTATCAGTAAAGTAATTGTCAGCTTTGTGGTAGTTTTCCTCAAAAAATTCTAGACTGCTGCATTGTACCTCACAAATAGTAGTCCATAATGTACAACCTTGCTGTGCTTTGCCCTCCTTGTCTGCGGTGTAACCTGCACTGCAGAAAGCTTGTGTATGTGACCCATCCTCAGGGCCAGCCATGCCCAAAGCAATGCCAGGTTAGGTGACATCTTCAGATTTCCACATACACACATGTGTATAAATACTTGGGCATTACTTTATAGAATAGAGTATGAATATGTTAATTTTTACCCTTCTTAATTAACATTCTAAAGTTTAATGATGAGTCACTGAAAAAATAGTGGCTATCGATATATAAAGGGCAGTGTAAACGAAGGTGCTGTAAAGATGTAGTAATTTGGAAATTAGATTCGAGACAATTATTTAGAAACTCAAAAATGTAAAAGACATAGTTCAAAAGAACATGACTACTTCGGACAAGAACCTTACTTTGTTAAAAATTATATGCGGACAGCCCTAGGACACAAATGAAATGTGTGATTACATAAACAGAGTGTGCACACACATCAAAGTATCAAATGATGATATGTTTTATTTTATTCTGTCCATTTCCTAGACAAAGGGTAAATCCCTAGGAGGATAGTAAAAGAGGCTTATGTGGGTAACTTTTAATTACCACGCTAATATAGCATCATTTTTATTTTTTCAGTATGCAAAAAATTGCATAAGAACTGGGAAGATGGCCCTGGGAGGATGGTCTATACTCTCATTACTGCCATGTGTAAGGCACTGGCTTTATACCAAACTAGTTTTCGTTTTGTTTGTAAGCCAGCGTCTCAGAAATGAGACATAATGATTCTTTAATATTCGGTATGATTCATGGAGAAAGGTTGAGCAGAGCATTTGCAAGTCGTCTTTACCCTGTTGTAAGAAATGGGTATAACGTTTTATATGACCTTTTTTCAGATTCGTATATGACAAAAATTCAAAATGACAAGTCATAAAATAGGGTGAAAAGATTAGGGTGTTTAAAACTACTTTAAATAGTAATGCCATATATTTATGAAAAATGTACAGAATGAAGGAAAATATGATTCTATTCTTATGAAAATAATTTGCTGAACTGGAAATACATATATTCTATTTTAATGTATATTTGTGTTACATCAGTATGAAAAAGGTTATCTCAAAATTAGCAGCATAAAACTTTCCACTTTATAATAGTGATTGGCATTTATAAATAAGCCTAAATATTTGAAAACTTATTAGGAGCTACACCTATTAGCTCAAATTTGTTCCAACTTCTGTAGGGTGAGATATTATTAAGTACAGATTATAGAGAATTTATGAAGGATAACTAAGATTTTCTTAATTATTCTAGTTATTTTTTAAATTTAATGAGTATTCAACAAATTATTCATTAGGGAATTTTCTGTTTAATATTACTAATGAAAATAAATGTAAAAGAGGCATAGTATCATTAAAGTAGCATGCAAGAAAAATAATAGTGCTAAAATAACTAGGTACCAAGAGATACATATGAAAACCGTATTTCAAGAGATAATGCATCTAATGAAAACGCTTATACTGTTAGGCATATTTATTTTTTCCTCTTTGTAAGGGAACATTCTTTTTAGTCATAAAATATGCGTATTATGGGTGGTAAATATAATTCAGAGTAGAGAAATGGGAAAAAAAAACATGTAAAGTTTACCATGCATGGGATAAAAACAAAATTCTTGTTTGACCTGCTTGAACTGCAATGGTGAGATCAATCATTATCGGCGAATTATCTCTCTGTATATTAGTGCACCATGAATACAAAATCAGTGAAAAGAGGAAGGTAAATATTTACATGGTACATGAAAAAATAAAAATGTATTTTAAGGAAGAATATTACAAGATAGAATTATTTCAGGAGATATTGTCGATTCTTTAAACATAGATTTTTATAATAGATATTCAAACATGATGTGTTAGTCATTAATATTCTTAAATAGTACAGAAATATGCTATGCTATTTGCATTTACTATCTAAGAAAATGAAGTCACCATATAGAGCCGTTCTTATGTATTTTCTATTTGTTATTTGCAGATTTAATTTAGTCTTTATAAAATATTGTTTTCATACATTTTGAAGCAATGGAAATCCCTTTCCATAAATTTTATTTTCTCAAGAAATATGTTGCAATAATATTCTAAAGTTTTTGGAAGTTTTTCTTGATCTGTGTGAAAGCCAAGTTTGAATAGACAAACCATAAAACTGCATTATTTCCTAAAATTGATAGCAAGGTAAAAAATTAGTAAGTGCTGGGAAATATTCAGCATTATATTTAAATGCTCTTACTTCCTATGAATAATTGAATGCTAGGGAACATTTGGTAGGACATTCCTGATGCTAAACAATGGCATTATGAAAATATTTCCATTTTTAATAGCTAGCTATTCTGAAGGTTCAATAACATGGTTTTATATTGGAAAGTTTTGTTAGAAAAAGAAATTTTACTTACAGAAGTTCCTTAGCAATAGTAAGAATGGAAATACTTTATTTTCATAGTTGAGAAAAACTCTGCACACACAAATACACAATTTTGCTTTCTAACTTCTAGAACTTCTGTATTTGTTCAATGCATATTCTTTGAAAATTTTAGTATAAAATAAACTCAGATGTGCATGTCAGTGCATACCTGTGAAAGCTAAGCACAGCGGTATCACAAGTTTGAGACCAGCCAGCACAATTTAGCAAAAGCACGACTGAAAATAAAATGATCAAAAAAAAAAAAAAAAAAAGGATGACGATTTAGCTCAGTGGGAGGACCTGGAAATCTGGAAATGGGGGAATGGAGGAAAGAAAAAAAAAGAAAAGAAAAAGAAAATATAAATAATCAGTATATTCACTAAGCAGCTACTTTTGCTCATATTTAAGGACCAGGGGAGCCATGGCTAAAAGGAAATATCCCTGATGTACAAATCCCTGCAAGTTTGAAACAAACTCACTTCTTAGCTTACTGTTATACCGCGTAAACTGGAAGCATCATCTGAAACGCACAGTTTACTAATAAAAATGCCATAGGTAAGTCAAAGTTACTGCCTTTTTACTGTTTGATATAAAAATAAAACAATATTAATGTGAGTGATCAAACACCAAATGTCATTTCTTCAGAGTCAGAATGGTGTTTTATGGAGACTCTTCTAAGGTACAGGATTTTTTGAACAAGAATAGCAACATTTTATCAGTGTCATGGCTTTATTTTTTGACTGTGAGTGATATAAAGCTGGACAAGGGAAACTAGATAAGGTCTATAAATTCCAAGACAACACATAGAAACATGACTCATATTTTATGGAAGTTTAGCTGGAGCTCAATTGGTTGATGCTCTTCTGTTATAATATACACACTTGGACATAAACCCCAATCAACAAGATTTCATCCTCCGAAGTAATTACCAGTCTAAAGTCTCAGGAATGTCATGTGTTATTAAAGACATATGATCAGTTTGAACAAAGAATTCATGTCTGTCTTAAACATCTAGTATGAAACGTTAAAATGAAGGAAACAAAAAACTTTATGACAGTCATTAATTTCTCAATGTAAAGAATAAATTTTGTAGATTTCAAACTCATATGACGGCAAAAATCTTTTCACTTGTCACATTAAGGACCTTTACTTTAACTAATGATCATTATACAGTAAGCATCAAAATGACACAACAATGGAAGAAAAAATACTTCATTCAAAGAGGGAGTTATACCTGCACTGCCTTGAATCAATATCTATCTATCATCTGTCATCTGTTTATTAACTTTCCTTTTTATCAGAAAGACAGTAAACTTGGACGTTATAAAACACACAGACAATATTTCAAAATAAAATGAAAATCAAAAATTAAAATATAAATGGCAACAACAATATTTTCAAAGGTTGGAAGATAAAATTTTTCTTTAAAAAGTTCACATGAACCAAAAAAATCAAGTAAGTTGATAATGATCTGGTAGAAGATTTTTACAAACTGTGTCATGGTGACATGTTAAAAATAACTTATAAACATGGAAATGTCTGATCATTCAAGAGAAATAGTATCTTATCCTTTCAAATACCTGTATTTAAGGTTATCATTTTTAAAATCTTAATCAAAATAATCTATATGCTGAAACCTAATGAATTTATGCATGTATACCAAGTCAAAAGCACATAAGTGCAATAAATAAATATGTTTTTCTCATTCTAGAGTGCAATATTAGAATAAAAGATAGCACACCTAAAGAATGAATGAAAATAGTATGAAAGAATTAACAGAAAGGAAAACAATACATATTGACTATGAATAAACACAAAATTGTGCTACTGCTCTAATTTTGAAGAGCAATGCCCAAAATACTATTTGACTTAAATTTGTGGTTTTGACTGAATGATTGTGTCACTCTCAAATTTCATATGTGGAAGTCTTAATCCCTCAGCGGATGCTATTTAGAAATTCGGCCCTGGAAATGGGCAGTGACTACATCCTTCCTAAATGGGGTTAGAGTCATTATAAAAGAGTCACTACTGTAAGCCCAGCAATCTGGGAGGCAGAGGCTGGAGGAGCACAAGTTGGAGACCAGAGTGAGCAAATCAGTGAGTTAGCAGGCCCACCCCAAAATAAAAGAATGAAAGTACTAGAGATGTAGCTTAGAACACTTTGGGTTCAACTTTCAGTGCAATCAATCGATCAATTAGTCATTAAATATATAAACAGATTTTTCATAGGCTCTAAAGAACTACCTTGCCCCTCCTACTTTGGGAAAACACAGTGGAATAAGTGCTGCTCAATGTAAAGGAATCCAACCCAGACACACAATCTGTGGGTTGCTTCATGGTCCTGCTCCGTGTCCACGATGATGAGAAATAGACGATTGTTGGTTTAAGCCACCCAGAGTGCATGTTCATTACACTGCCTTCAACTAAGACAGTTTTTTAATGAAAGTTTAAAAGACAACTTTTTAAAAAAATGATACTGATAAAGGAGACATCAATTGTAAATTACTTCCCTTTGAAGCAGAAGACGATGAGGATAAAATAACGAGCAAAACATATTGTGACATCAAGGTAGTTTAGCTAAGAAACATAAATGTTGAGACCGATTCTAATATAGTCTCCTCTATACGGTAGAAATGACCTATTATATTGTTCGTCTTAATTCTCGTGCTTGTGGTTCAGGTAGATCAGACACAGCAAAAATTACCTTGAAGTTATGGCTAATACAATTTCCAAGTGATTGACCTTCTCTTCTCACTGACACGTTTTGTATATTTGAATCTAATTGAACTAAACATAACGGGAAGTTCAGGCGTGGAGCCAGTATCCTTCTTGATTGACCCTGTTGTGAATGCCAACTCCTGAAGGAGCTTCAAGAGCAAATCAACTTCTCCAGGCAGTGTTTAAAATAGATTCTGCATCTCAGCAATATAACACAGCTCTCCACCTGCTACAACAGGGAAGAGCTCCTCTCAGAGTCTACATGTGTGGAACATTAGGGAAAGGTTGTCATTTGTCTCCGGCATGGTTTTTCCTTATGAAGACTGACTGAACAACACACTGAGTTTCCTAGTTGAGGAAGCTGAAGTATTCGTAAAACAATGCATCTTTGGGGGACAGGGTTTGACAATAATGAAAATTCCAGATGATAATGACTAATTTTGAATGGACTATGTACTACTGCAATAATTCTCTCTGAAAACAAAGTCCATAAGATAATTTTGAGCCCTGAAAGGATGTCTATAATTGAAAAGAAATGAAACTATAGATCTTACTGTGAAAGCAACTCAGAAATGGGGTCGAATTATGGGAATGGAAGAAAAGTCATTGAGAAACATTTTTTCCTTGCTAGCACTAATGCCTGGCAGGTTATCAATATCTTTTATCTAATAGCGATGTAAGAAGACTTTTGTAAATTAAAAAAAGTCAAAATGGCCATAATTTGCCAAGTTTGCCAAAAGGAATCTTTACGTTTTAAACTAAATCCAGAATTTATACAATACTATCACAAGAACTTTGGAACATTCCAAATGTTTAATAGCCTCGGGTATCAAATAATGTCAAGTCTTGGCATTAAAGAACATACTGAAAGTGCTTCTTCTCAAATTGAATACATTTTAAATTAAAATGTTGGGGAAAGAAAAATATTTTTTCCCTGAACTTCCTCTGCAAAATATTATATTATCAAGGGAATAGTAAATGATGCATAACAAGTTTTATAATAAATATGATGATTTTTTACCAAATATCCGGGTCATAATGAAGTCGCACATTTATTTCAAAAACTAGTTTAAAAAAAGTCAGCTCTCCACTGAGAAACCACATATTCCTCAGATGTATCAACATCCATAGAAAGAAGAATGTCTTACTCCTACAGCCTGCCTTCTTTTCAGGATTGATATTTCCTTTGAAAACCAGCACTGAATTCTCTAACAAAATTAACCAATCAGAATTAATCATAAGTCCACTCTAGAACCAATTATGATCCAGGAAATAGGATTAATATTAGACATGTTAATTTGAAAGACTTGTATTGATAAATATTCACTGAGACGTAGAGCGCTATGGGGAGAGAATATTTTGTAGGAAGGAATGAAGAATGGAGCCGATGTTGAGTGCTTCCTCTCAAATCTGCTATACTGTGATTTTCTTGTGCTTGGAATTGAATCCAGGGCCTCACTCATGCTAGACAAGTACTCTGGCGCTCACCTCTGTCCTCAGACTTAGGCTGATTTAAGTGTTAAAATACAAATCATGATTACAATATTCACAGCATAGAGAAGAAAAAATAGTGAGATACAACCCTATGTATTATCATCATCGTGGTCACAGGAAATTGTAATTTAATAGTGTTGATGAAAGTAAATAGTTTCATATGGCAATGCTGCAATGCCAACATAGCTATCATTCGAAACCATACTGAGTTTATGACATCAGGAACTGAACCGATTCATGACTGGGAAGTGATGAGCTAGTAGGTGAGAGATACATAGAGAAATAAAGCAGAGGAATACTTGTTTAGGATATGGATGAACAAATAAGATTTCAGGTCTTTCTGCAAAGTATGCAATACTTACGATAAGGTTTCTTACACTACCCGTAATCTCTTTTTTAGTATAAAACACTATACTATGATATCTGCCCTTTTAAAATAATTCTGTAATATCTACTACCCCTCAATTATCAGCATTGTTGTATGTGAACTTTAAGAACATTCACTTTCTCAGAGAAACTTAAACATCAGTCTAGGACTTCTTAACTACAGTGTCAGTTCCAGCCTTTGTAGAATATACAGTTGCTTTTAGAAATGACAAAATATTGAAATACATTGTAGCTTGAAAATGAAGTATTGCTATCTTAAACTCATCTGTTTAAACAA
The DNA here is from genome assembly GCA_004363535.1 of Dasyprocta punctata. Classification (NCBI taxonomy): domain Eukaryota; kingdom Metazoa; phylum Chordata; class Mammalia; order Rodentia; family Dasyproctidae; genus Dasyprocta; species Dasyprocta punctata. Next base: position 24,770 of record RJWM01017660.1, on the reverse strand, counting down.
CTGAAATTGTGATTACTTTCACAAATACTGCTTTTTATATGCAGAAATGAACATTAGAATAACAGTGCAGTATAATGAACTGTATGTCATATTTTCACGTAAATGCACTATTGATATACAGTTAAAGATCACAGTGCCTATACAAATGAAGACAGTTCTAAGCCTCATAAACCATCATACAGAATATTTTGTGTAATTCACTTAAGTATTTAAACAGCAATGGAGCAATTAAAGGTGAGGAAGTGGCCAAAATAGAAACTATATTGCCATATCCCAAGAGAAATCTCTTTTCACAGCATAGGCTGTGATTTAACTGAAGAACTAGAAGAAGACAAATAGAAAAAAGGAAAGGAAGTAGAAAGAGAGCTAAAAAATGGAAAATGAATAGAATAGGCCAGATGTTACAGAAACATTTGGTCTTTTAAGAGAAATATTTAAGTACTTTTTATTACACATGATGCAAAACATATTGCTTAGTGTGGGTTGCAGTCAGAATATTAAAAAAAAAACCTTCTAAAAGACTGGAAAAATATTTTTTATTATATACACTATTCATTTTTAAAAATTGATGACATTGAAACAAGTCTCGCCACAAAAGTCATAATATATTTTAAAACTAAAGTCTCACTTAATATTAAAAGAAGAATTTTATTGTAATCAAGACTACAGATTCACACTTAGGACTAAATTGAATTTCTGTCTATTGCCTACAGGCAAAATTAATGACTATAAACTAATATGGCTAAAACTTTTCTAAAAAAGTGTGTTGTCACACGTTTGAAAAGTGGCTGTGTTTTGCAATTAGATATTTTCCATGCATTTTTATGATGTCTCCTGTGGTAACCGCAAAATTTTAAAAGAATATATGTTTTTGAAGTGTATCGCACCTTACATACACTCAGTCCCCAAGATGAGAACGAATTCCCTTCTGGGAGAACATTTGTAAGTCTGAGACATTTGTAAGTCAAATCAAATGAATCTTACAAACTTTTAGCACAAATATACGATGCAAATTATAACCAAACCAAATGCAAGATCCATTCATATCTATGAAAGCTCACATCTTGAATGTTCATAGGTTGAAGGGTTACTGCATATGTTTTCTCTACAGTTTCATAGAACTTGCTGTGTTATTAATAAATGTAATCAAAGATCTGCTTGAAACTGTTTTGTAACAGAACAGTGAGAAATTCTGCTACCAAAGTAAATGACTCCAGCTTACTAGTCATTATGGCTACACAAATGTTAATTAAAATGTGATTGATAATATCTACACATGTACATTTAACTTGCTACAATTAATTACAATAAAAATATGTTTTTAAATTACAATAAAATAAAATTTGTAATGAGTTGTGCATGTAAGTTTTTGAAAGTTTATCCAGAACAATTCTGTCTTGCTGGTCATTTTAAATTTGCATATTAAAATTGTAAATTTTAATACGATTTCCATCATATTAAAACTGACTATATTACTGTCATTTATTAAGGAGAGTAATGTAATAAGTTTTTCAACAAAATAAAATTAACTGTTTTCTTGGTGATTTTTTAAAACAAGTAAACAGGACTGCTTTTGGAATAATGGTCAATAATGATTTTGAGGAAATAAATAAAACATTTCAGGAATGAGAGATTGGGTCTTTGAATTTCAGAGGCCTGATTTGTTTTTTAAATTCTTTATATGCTCTAGATAGCAATCCTTTGTCAGAGGGACAGTTGACTAAGATTTTTTCCCAATTTGTGGGTTTTCTTTTTCACTCTGTTGGTGATTCCTTTTGACATGGAAAAGCTTTTTAATAAGACAAGATCCCAGTTGTTGATTCTGGGAAGTATTTCCCATGCAGTTTGATTTTTTTCGTGAATTCTCTGCCTACCACTATGTCTTCCAGATTTTTAGCTACTTTGTCTTCCAGCAGATTTTGTGTTTCTGTTTTAATATTTAGATCTTTGATCCATTTTTACTTCAGTTTAGTGCATGTTGATAGGCATGGGTCTAGCTATAGTTTCCGGCATATGGAAAGTCAGTTTTTCCAGAACCACTTATTAAAGAGGTTATCTTTCTTCCAGTGAACATGTTCGGCCCCTTCGTCAAAGATAAGCTGGTGTAGTGTGTTTGTAATTGTGTCTGTATCTTCTAATCTGATCCACTGATCTTCAGGTCCATTTGTTTTCCCCAGTACCATGCTCATTTTATCATAGTAGCTTTATAGTATAACTTCAAGTCAGGGATTGTGCTGCCTTCTGCCTTGCCTTTGTTACCCAGAATTGCCCTTGCTATTCTAAGTCTCTTCTGGTTCCTAGTGAATTTTAGGAATTATTTCTCTAGATCTGTGAGGTATGCTAATGATATTTTGATTGGAACTGCATTAAATCTTTGTAACAATTTTGGGAGAATGGCCATTTTCACAATGTTTGTTTTTCCTATTCATGAACAAGGATTGTCATTCCATTTTCTGAGATCCTCTTTGATTTCTTTTTTCAGAGTACTGAATTTTCATTTTATAGATCTTTTACTTCCTCTGTTAGATTGATTCCTAAGTATTTCATTTTTTTTTTGATGCTATTATGAAGGGTGTGTTTTCTCTTACTTCTCTCCCAGTGAGTTTGCTGTTTGTGTACAGGAATGCTATAGATTTTTGAGTGTTGACCTTGTAGCGAGCTACATTCCTGAATTTGGTTATTACATCCAGAAGTCTTTCAATGGAGTTTTGGGGGTTTTCTATGTAGAGTGTCATGTCATCTGCAAATAATGATAATTTAACTTCTTCCTTTCTTTATTCCTTTTATTTCTCTCTCTTGTCTAATTGCTCTGGCTAATGTTTCCAGCACTATATTGAATAGAAGCGGTGACAGTGGACAGCCTTGTCTTGAGAGAAAAACTACACAGCTTTCTCCAAAAGTGTTTTCCACATGGTGTGAATAGTGTATGTGAAGTTCTGGAGCCAGGATGTTTTAATGTTAGCAACATTAGTGAGGGCTCTGTGACTGACACTAGTGTCCCAGGGAAAGTGCTACGTTAGAAATGTAGGAGACAGTACTACGAAGGAGCTTGTCCATAGTTTACATTTAGTATTTTATTCCCAGATGAATAGCCATTGCAGTATTTGAACATGAGGATACTTATGCTTTTGTTTATAAAATTTGATTACTTTAAAATAATAAAGCTGGGTGAAAGTTGGAAATTTTTTTTTAAAAAAATATGACATACAGATGACTTTGAGTGGATTCTAGATCTCTTTTCAGGGAAATCTTTGGGTCTTGGATGGATTAGATGAGCAACAATAAAGACACCAAATTATAGGATGCATTTAGCAATGTTATGAGCCTTAAAGATAAAATGTTAGTGTTGATTCCCCAAAAGAGAATATGGACAAAACGTAGAAGTAGAAAGAAAGGCAGAAGGAAAATTTCCTTTCACTGGCACAATTTACCCATGAACTAGATTTACATGCATTGTTATTTTAAGCCCTAGAGCTACAGTTTTTGTTTACCCTTTGAGACAAGGAGAAATCTCTTCTGGGGAAAGTCCAGTCTGACTCAAGCCTCAGTTGTAATGGGTGCATTAACAAGGGTTTAGGTTTCCACAAAAGAGGAAATGCCCAGCATTACTATCCTTCTCTAAAACAAGCTAAGATAATAATTCTTTGTTCACAAGAGTACAAGGAAGATTAGCGACCTGAACAATCACGACAAAAGTTCACCCTAGATCTGGAGCAGGCAGAGGAATCATTGCAATAATGATGTAACAAGGGTATTCATCATATCCTTTGAATCTAAAAGTTCATCTTGATATTCCACTCCACATCATATTTTATTAGCTGTTTAAATTATTAATACTCATTTAAATTATATGGTCAATATTTTATACTTTAAAATAATGATTATCTTTCTGAGATTCAAGTGGCTAGATCTTCTATTATACATTCAGTGTTAATATAAAAATGGATTTTAAAGACATATTCTATTTTGAGCTCTGGAGAAAATACATTTCTTAGTGAGACATAGTAACAAACTTAATAATTTATAGTCTATGATACTTTATTAAATGTTCTGTAGAAAGACAACCCATAGTTCTAATGTCAACCCACCTGAAAAACACATAAGTCACAAAACCGTATAAAAGAATGGAGTGGAATAGAATTAATTATTTACAAAGGATAATTGAACTGTGTGTGCTTTGTAATTTCAGCTTTAATGACTTAGGTTTCACATTTTCTGTAAAATTGTGATATAAAAATTTAGAAAATATTAAAAAATAAATTGTATTTTCAGTCTTCTAGGTTTTATTACAATAAAATATTTGTATTACTTTGGTCAAATCTTTGAAAAAGAACAAGAGAATTGTTCAAGTTCCCCATTTTCCTAAGTATATAATTCCTTAGTAAGTGATTATTAACTGTACTGCACAGAACACATTTACAATAGAGTCTCTCAATAAAGACAAAATGTTGAATACTGAATTGAAAGGAATGTTTATATATTTGTTGGAAATATTTTTATTTATAGAATTTTCTTTGGATCAGTTTTTTCAGAACAATTTGATCAACTTTCAAAGAATGAGTCAAAAATTTTAAATAAAGTTGGCAATGGTGTGAAGAAATGAAAGAATATTTCATATTGCAGACCCATTAAGTATTACTGAGCTCTATGATTTAATCACATCAGCCATTACATTTACATAAATAAAAACTTTTGATACAAAATCATGTTTCAAAATATAAGTAGGTTATCCACATTTCAGCTAAGACTCATATATTTTCATTCTAAAAACACCTTCGCTCTCAATTCGGAACACGCCCAGGGTGATTAGCAGGCTCAGGGTTCAATGATGAAGAACATAGAGTGTTTGTACCCACTTTCACATTAAAGTTTAAAATTACATGAAATCTACTAAGGTCAGCAAACATCCCATTAATGCAAAAGCCCTGCTCTTCTTAGGTAATCCTTAATTTACCGTGGCAGCAAATTTTACTGGACCTGAATAAACATAGGTGTTCTGGTTGGAGGTTTAGTAAAAGTGCTTGAAAACATGGAACTATCACTTTTCTCCCTATTCATGAAAGCTATGATGTAACATTCTATAACTGTTTCTGTGCAATATGCTGTACAACTATATAGCTAGTAAGAAGAGAAGAAAATCACATGCAAATCTTACCAATTCTAAGAAAATGCACCCAGGTATGTGAACTGACCAATGCTCAGGACTCAAATAAACAAATATTTCATTGGGCTATAAAAAATTCAGTATCTTTGCATGAAGCCCCACAAGTTTAGGTTTACTTATTTCTGTGGAAGCCTATTTTAATATCAAGAATATCTCATTTTCTCACTTTAGGTTATTTTTATTCATTAATATTTCAATCCCTAAATACCAAGAGATCCCCAGGAGTATTCTCAGAATTCTTCAACAATTTTAGGGGCTATTTCAAATCAGAGAGAAAATAATGTGCCTGTAACCTCTGTAGTCCTTTCTTGTCTTATGTAAAGGGTATTTATGCATAAATACATGCTGAAAAGTCTATTTTTACCTCATTGATTGGACAAGATCATTCTGGATACCACATTTTTGGCTGACGCCAATGAATGAAGTATGAAATGAAAAGAGAGAAAGAAATGCAAGACACAAAACCAGAATTGCTATTTTTGGAATCATACTTTTGTTTTTATGCTGAGAAGCCTAATAGTATGTTCAAAGTTCTTTCACAATCTTCAAGTTTGATAACTATATATATTTAACATTATTACACAATCCGCACTTAGATTGTTTAACTTTGGCTCATCAGGAAAATGACTAAACATTATCAAAAATAATATTTTCTTTAGTCATTTATAGTAGAAATGTCAGTTAGATTTCAATAATAAAACCATGTTATGCAGAAATGTACTCTTACATTTCATACAACTTCACTCAATAATGCATTTTTCCTCACTTTCTGCCATCTGCCACTCTGTAAATGTGAAATTTACACTTGTGATTTGTATGTAATGATGAATGTATGAACTCTGCGATTTTTCTCTGAGCATCCAAAGAAACTTTGTAACACAATACAAATGTGATTACACAACTGATAGCTTTCCTTACTGAGGGAAATGACAGAGGCATCGTGGAATCATAGCGTCAATTAATTTTAAATTCATAGAACAGCTGTGAATTTTAGAGCCATAGGGCTTTTCCCAGGACTCCTGTGAATTATCTGTCATGGTTAAAAGAAGCATAACAATTTGCCACAGGTACACCCAGAGGGGATAACACACATGAACTAGAAGAAAGTGAAATGTTCATGAAAGAGTGTGACTGGAGTCAGCTGCATGGGGCGAGGAGATAAGGTGGTACGAGAAGTTGGGTTCGGAGGAGAGATAATGAGAGCTCTGACAGAGGAGATGAACGGTGGGGAGATTAAGCTCACCAAGTGAGATATCTGTATCCAAAACTCAAGTCGTTGAGAAGAACATTTCCACACATCAAAGAACATCAAGGAAATAGTTTACTTCTACTACAATTTGAAAGCAACAATTAAATGTCAGTGTTGTGGCCACTTCCTCAGAGTCTGATATGATATGATTACAATTCAAGAATGGAATCATGAAATTTATTTCCTCAAAGCACAAGGAACACAAATACAGCACAGCCCACAGTGCTTCAGCTGTTACTGACATCTTAGATTTATGTTTTTGAACTTAGCACTGGCTACTAAGGTTGACATTTTTGTAGAATGCTAACAAATTTCAATGTATCATTTTATTTACATGTTTTGGCATGTTATATATGTTATTAGAAAAGAACTATACCTTTAAACTATTAACTCTCTTCTGTACTAAGCCAATATGCGTTGCATTTGAAGTTAGGATAAAAGAGAAAATGAAACTCCAGTGAAAACTAATTGCTATGGGAAGTCATTTAGATCAGGTGCCATGAGTTGATCCTTAAGTAATAGCAATGGTGTCTTTAAAAAGCTGCGGTGATTAGAAAGTGACCTGCAAAAACCAAACATAAAATTTACAAAAATCTTGGGACTCTACAATAACAGCACCTCTGGGGAAATATAAAGTGTTCAATATAGCTTGAGCTAAATAGGCATGACACGGTGGAGGACTGAATTTAACATTTTCAATATTTTCATTTGTGTCTCTCTATAGATGAAATAAAATTTAGTGAGTTAAAACACTGAGAACATATACTTGTCAGAAGTCTGCAAATTGAACAGGACTTGGCACGAACAATTCATGTGTGCCTCATTCAGCATAGATGCTGGCATGCTGGCATCAGCTCTAGACTCCATCACTCACATTTTTGGGAGTGAATGCTGGTTGTCACCTGAGGCCTCAGCTGGGGCTATAATTAAATTCCTTCTAGGTGGATGCTGGTTTCTAACATAGATATTAGCTTTTGTAACACAGCCATAGAAATCATGCAGTGTTGATTTCACCATGTATTATTTGTTAGAAGTGAGTCAATACATCCAATCTATAGCCTCTGATGGGAAATTAGAGTTAACCTCTTGAGGTATAAGTGACAATAATACGTTAAAAAAGATTGTGTAGGAAATGATAGCTTGGCAAAATTCTCTTTGAAACATAAAATCTCATACAATTACATAGCTGTAAACTAAGAATGGTAAAATGTATCCCAGTGGCTTTCAAGCAGACAGGAGGCATTGTGTGACAGAGCTTACAGAGCTCTGTCTGGTAGCTTTGGGAGAAAGGATTAGAAAGACTTTGCATTCAGTAGAAGTCAAACCATTGCAGTCATTGCAGAACGTAATGATGGAAACTGAGATTACAGCGGTGAATGTGTGAAAATAATCAGATGGTAATGTCCTTCCAGGAAAGAAAACTGACTTAACAATGGTAAATCATAAAGAGAGCCTGAGAAAACTAGAGTGAAGCTTGCTTATGGAATTTGGAAACAATTTATCGTAAGTGTTAAATAGCCAGGAAAGAACTATATGGAAACCATGTCCAAGGCTAAAGGTACACTGGAAACTGAGAAACACAAGCATGGAGAATAGTGACTCAAAACAAGGGAAAGATGGAAAATAACCAGAAGAAGCAAATGAAAAGTGAATATATTGCCACATTTCTGAAAATGAGTGGGGGATGGGATTTCACTGGATAAGGCTGAAGTCACCTGGAGGAGCAAGACTTGGAGAATGTAGAAGGCAAGGTCAACTGTGGGACAGTTTTCAACTGAGCTTCACAGAGAGTCTCATAGGTGAGATGCAGGTTCGAAAAAGGCAAGTTTAGTGGGGCATGACTTGGTGAAATAGGATACCTGAACAGTATGGTGTGAATGACTAAGTCTGGAAAACCTCATTGTACACTGGAGTTAATGTCCCTCTTGAGAAATAAATTGTATGTGCAGGGAATTTTTTTTCTTACTGATTCTGCTACTTATGAAGTGTTTGGAAATGAGTCAGTTCCTTATTTGTGCCTCAGTTTCCTTATCTTTAAAAAAGGGTGATATAAATATGCATGTGGTATATTAAATGACTTAATAGAAAATGCTTGGATTGGAGATTGACACAGTGCTTTTGTGATCATTAGTCGATTTATGAAATCAGACAAAATAATTGTATAATACTGTAAGTGATCGGATCACAGAAAAATGGATCATTGGCTTTGAATCACTTCCATATTGGATTGATTTTAATAGAACAGTGTTAGCTCTCCCCTTCTGAGAACTATTATTTGCCAAAATACTTTTAAAGCAACTGAACATTAACAAAGTAGAAGAAAAAATATAGATCCATTTCCTTGTAGTGAAAAAATTGTAAAGCATATTCCCACACACAGTCTAGAAAAATAAACATATGGGTAGATGCTTAAATCTTCACAAACACAACGTGGCTTAAAATAACATTTTTATTACTATTATACAAATATCACTCTAAGTTTGTTTTTTGAAACTGTGTCTAAACATAGTTGATTCTTTATTTAAACAAATTTGTGAATATATAGTTTTCTACGTTCTTAATTGATCTTCACAAGTTTAAAATGTGAACTTTCTATGCCACCCACAAAAGGCACGATTTCTTTTTATCTTCACCTCATCTATCAGTGCCTGACTCAGAATACTGAAACCATGCTCTGCTTCTAGATTTGGACACATTGCCTCTATCAAGTTTGCTCTCTGCTTAAATGGAGTGACATCAGAATCCTCATATGAGTTTCAGCTTCAAAACATCAAGCACTCTCACACAGAACACACTGAGTTCTGGCCCAGATGTGAGAAAATGGAAGTCTCCTACATTTTTGTGGGCTTAAACAGCCATTACAGCCACTTTGGGAAATCATTATGGAGATTTTCCAAATAATAAAACTAAGCAACCCGGTTATACTTTTGCCAAAAGAAGTAAAGATTTCATGCTATAGTGACATGTGTGTTTATATGATTACAGCAGCGTGATTCACAATAGCTAAACTTGAAACAGACTAGATGCTGACGAACCCATGAATGGATAAAGAAAAAGTCATGCGTAAGTCACGCATATATACACAGTGAAGTACTGATCACCCATAAAGATGAATGAAATCGTAGATATGGAGGAAAATGAATGGAATGCAAGATCATCATGCTAAGTGAAATCAGATAGACCAGGGATGTTAAATGTCTCATATTTTTCTCTTACTCGAGAACCTAACATGTAAATAAATGAATGAATAAAACAAATAAGAGATGACATAAAACTAGAAGGTAGACTTTAGGATATAAAGAAAGCAATCGGGCTGGGAAAAGGAAATGCATAGCTATATGCCTGTGTCAATTCTCCAAAATGAGAATCATTATTTTGTAGTATAGATATGCAAAGAAAACACAACAAAACCAAATGAACAAACAAATCTTCAAGTACTCGTTCTTGCTTGTGCTACTGATCAGCTTATTCTCCAGCCTGCTCAGTTCCACACATATAAAGGAACCTTTGGCTGCAGTTATGCTGGCTCCCATCCCTGCCACACTCCTGAAGCTGCTGTTTCTGTTCCCTCTGTGTGCCTGTGCTTTGCTAAGTAACTCTTTTCACCCTGGAGGTGTTGGGTGTTTTGTTTTGTTTGGGTTTTTTTTTTCCAGGAAATTTTTCTAATCTTCCTGATTTCCTCTTTTTATTCGCTTATTTTAGAAACTCTTATCAGAGTTATAATTTCATAGTGTTTATAATGATTAATAACAGCTTCTCACATGAGAACAAATTTCACTGAGGAAATACTTGCTGTCCAGTATGTACATTGGATATTGCTATCAACTTTAATGTCTAGCATTCTATCCAAATTACCCAGCATAATGCCGCTTATATACTAATATTTTCTTAATTATCATCTGTTGAATTAAATAAATACATTATATGATTTAGGATAATACAATTTACACTGTGACACGGTACCATGGGGTTATTTCAATTTTGCATTTTTAGATTTAAAAAATTAATAGCCATAATAATATATGAAGTATGAAATAAATTTATTCTCCATATCTGTGGGTTCTACATTCATAGAATCAATCAAATGTGGGTCCCCAAATTTTGGGAAAAACAGAATATGAACATCTCTTTAAAACTTTTTCTGTAAAAGGCTGTGGATTTAGCTCAGTGGCTCAAGTGCCTGCCTGGTAAACATGAGGTCATGAGTTCGATCCCTAGTACCAAAAACAAACAAACAAACAAACAAACTTTTTCCATATCATTATTTTCTGAATAACACAAATTAGTATGCATTTACATTGTAATAGATCTAAAAAGTGATCTAAAGGTGACTGAAAGCATGCATGTGGATGTACAGCATGTTATATGCAAACTGTACACAACTGTACATAAGGGACTTGAGCAGCAGGTGATTTTGGTATGGGGCCTTGGGTATGTGGAATCCAACTCCCTTCACACACAGCAAAAAGACTGTGTAGCATAATATAAAGTGACTGCTTTTCTTCCAGATATACCATTATTTAAGTACACCATTGAAAATGAAAAAAACTGTGCAGTTTTACTCACGTATGAAAATACCACATTTTCAACTATAATACTGAAAAAGTAATTGATGTAAAAATATGGCATAGCTACCAATTTAATTGAACTAATTTATCACTGTCTTAGTTACTTTTCTCTCATTGCTGGCAAAGTACCTGATACCCTAAGTTAAAGGGGGACAGGTTTATTTAGTTTGCAATTTGTAGAAGTTTCAGTCCATAATCAGCTGACCTCAAGGTAGAGGGGCACAGTAGAAGGAATCACAGAGGAGAAACAGTTCATGGCAGGCAGAATGCAGCAAAGCAAGCAAGAGAGAAGAAAAGCTGCTTTCTATCCCTTATAGCATATGCAGGATACCAGAATTAGGATGGTGGCAAATCAATCAGTGGAGTGATTTAGTAATCACCTGCCCTTAGTCTTAGCATTGCACCATGAAGCTATCTTAGTGTCACACACTCTAGATTCAGCTACCTCTGAAGAAGCTCCACCTAAAGCTGCATGAGACTTTAAGAGGCCACCTAGACACAAATATAATAATTACCAAACTACTTGTAGGAATAATCTGGTAAATGCTTTAAACAATTTATATAGCTTCCTGTTTCTTCTAAAACTTTTGCACAAAGAGCTTTTTACATATTTTATTTGTATATTTTCTATGAACATAATTTATTCATGCCACTTTCCAAAATATTGATTCTATTTTCTTGTCTTTCTCATTGCTTCTCTTTCAATTTAGTTCCAAAATTTCAGAGGTCCTGTCTTCCTCTTCCTATCCTTCCTCTTCTTCTTTCTCTTCTGCTCCCTACACCTCTTCCCTTCCTTTTATTTCTCCTTCTTCTTCGCCCTCTTTCCCACCCTTCCTCCTTCTCTGCTTCTTCACCTCTTCCTCTGGATTTTTGGATTGTTGTGCTATGCTCTTTCAGTGAAGATAAATGAAAATGGTGGTTAGAACTAAAGAGCTGTAAAAAAAGAGATTTCTGTACAACAGTTTTAAAATCACTGGATGAAGGTAGTATCTTTGAACATATGATTTTAAAAACTCTTTTTATGTTTGCAGTACACATTGATTACATTTACTTGGGGGAATTGGTACTTTTACATAATATATCTCATTTCTTTTTTTTCTTCCCTTCCACCTCACTTTTTGGGCAACATTAGCTTTATTTATTGATCACGTAAATCCTTATGAATTTAAATATCATGTATGCAGATTAACAGAAAGCAGGCCAAAGAACATATAAAACACATAAGACAGTTATACAAAATCAACAAACACTTTTAGATACATCATTCATGCTGGAATATATGTTTTATGCCTTTAGCATGATGTTAGTGTCTTTCTTAATATCCTTAAATTAAGATCATAGCCAGAAATCAGATATTGGAGAATATTGTTCTTCAAAAGTATTTGAGCAGAAAAACATAATTCAAGAAGGAATTTCTTTTGCCTTTGCAATGGAAATATTTCACTGTTCCATTCTAGATCTTTTTGCTCTTTAATACAGCATAATTCTTACATTAGGTAATATGCTTGAATAATTAGACTTAGCTAAATCTAAGATAAAACTGCTATAATTCCAGAGACTAGATTTTATGAAGGCATGCTTGAAAAGTGTTTGAAGTCTTCATTTGAAATCTGGTAACTCATAATAGTAAGGAAGGGAAATAGAACATTCAGAATGATAACTTTCAAACAATATCACCACTGTGCTCTAGTACTAAGCCTATTCATTAATACCATTTCTCATAACCTTTTAATTACTTAGAACAAAAACATCATCACATCATAAGAAAAAAAAAACAGGAATTCCATTAAGTTTGATTTTCAGAGGGTGTTATTTCTTTGGTTCCTTAGTTCAAAGTGCACTGGAATAGTGTCAGGACACAAAGTGGCGAAGTGTTTGCTACTTTTTGAAACAAATATGACCCATCACTTAAGGCTCCAGGGAAAGTGTGAAGTTGTTTCGCTACCTCTATAGACAAATACTGCAACTTCTAGGTCTTGTTTAATTTTCCACTGGTGAATTAGTTTCTAACTATCACCATGAGAATCACTAGAATTAAGGTCTCCTGTGAGTATCATTATATATCTAGATACAAATATCTGTAGGTATTAATTATACACACTGTTTTGAATTTTAAGGTACTTGTACTTAAATTGTTCATCATAGATCATAGCATATATTGCCCACTTCTTATTAGCAGTGACATTTTTAAACAACATAGTATAAAGGTAATATTGTGGTAAGTAAAACTGCTATCACTGCAGTTGTATTCTGCTTTTATTTTTATTGTCTGTGTTTGGTTTGGTTTTGCTTTTGAAGTACAAGGGATTAAACACTGGGCTAACTGCCCAGCCCCCTTTTTTTCTTTTTTAATTTTGAGGCAGAATCCCATTATATCACTAAGTTGACCAGACTGGGCTAGAATTTGTGATCTTTTTACATTATCTTCAAGCTGGGATTAGAGGCACATGCCAGAATGACCAGCTATGTGTTCTGCCTTTCAAAAGTAACACATCCTCATAGAGTGGCTGTGGTCTTCATCCATCAAAAAGGAGATAATTTAAGCTGAATTTTATTTTTTAAAATCAAAACCCTAATAAAAATGAGGAAGTTTATCATACAGCAGATAATAAACGATTCAATTACCATTGTGGAAGTGAAAGTTACAAATCAAAAGAATATTAAAGGGTATAAAAATATATATTAATTACACAACACAAAATACAAATTAACTGATCTAAACAAGTGAACATTTTACTGATCTAACACATGCAAACATAGACTAAGAAGTTTTTTCATTTAAATGGGAATCTTTGTTCCTTAAAATGTTAGGAGTCTAGCATTGCCATTTTTTTAATCTCTAAGAAAAATGATGTAATTGGCAACTGGATGGTTTAGTCTACTTCATTAAGAAAAACTGAATTTAGCTTTTATTCCACTTTACTGTGCCTGAAACTATAAAAGTATTGTATCATTTAATCTCATCACAGTCTTATCATTATTACTGCATCAATTCCCATTTGAGGAAGCTGTGTTTGCAAAATACTTTGCAAATGTGTTTCATGAAGATAGACAACTGGTAATTAATAAAGTATAACATATTTTCCATTAAACATAACTTTATAACTTGATAGGGTAACATTTCAACTTTCCTGCTCATAGTGTGAGAAACAACTGTAGTATTGTGACATAACTTCTATTATTATATATAACACACAGCAAAGATGAAGTTAGTCTCACAGGGTTCATTAAATTTGAATGATTATTTTCCTACAAGCAAATGTAAAATTATAATACATTTTACTGATTATTTTTTTCCAAAGAGTATGAATCACAGTTAACCAGGGGACTTGTTTCATTGAGTAATATATAAAAAATTGGTCAATGATAACTGAAAATTAAAATGAAAACATACAAAATGGTCTTCACCCAGATAGACCAATAATTACTCGCTAGTTTTGAATCTGTGATAAGAAATGCACACATTTAAAATTACATACATACATATTCTTGAAATCAAATGCTGTTATTACAATCTATAACAAAGAGAAATTTTTGAAAACTATATAACCTTATACTAAAATAGGTTCTAAAATTCCTGTACCATGTCCAAAATAACCTGCTAGGACCAGTTCTAGGAGTTGTCATACCACAGGTTGAAGACATTTTTCTACACAATCCTACATTCCCAGCAATGAAATGACAAGAATTGAGATAGTAATGTTATTATTATTAACAATAATTACAATGATGAGTAATTTACCATAGAGGAACATTGACCATATAAAAATTTTCAATTTTCATTATTAATTTGAGTTCACTGAGACTTTACTAATTTTATAAGCTTAAACTAAAAACAGTCAAAATATCAGTGATTTTTTCATAAATATACCTGAAATACTTTGTTTTACCTTTTTTCCAGTCTTATACTTTGACTTTCAGGCAATTTAAGATAGCCAAAGAACATTTTTTTAATTAAAACTGATGCCCCTTTAAAGATATTTGCCTTAAAGAACAAACTGCTCAAGTGTAATTAATTCATCAACAGCTGAAGTAGAGTTTGAAGTTGACCAAGTTGAAGATCCTTAGATCAGAATTCTAGCAAATTAATAATACAACATACACAAAGATTACTAGTAGAAGACCCTAAAGGTGAACAGAATTATGCTTTAACAGATGGAAGAACTCAGGGCAAGTAGTGTCATTAAAAATAAGCAGTTATAAATACCTGCCTTGATATTTTGTATGTATAGTTAAATTCAAAAAAGGCTCCTTAAAAGTTCTATCTCTGTTGTTGTAAGAAAACAAAAATGAGTTATTTACAATTGGGTTAATCTGTTTCTTTTCTTCTTTTTAATAATCAGAAAATGATCACTTACATTTGAGTGCTGATTTTTCATTTATTTGAAATATGAGAAAATTGAACAAATAATCCACCTTCTCTTAAATTCCACAGTGTGTGTGTATGTATGATATTTAATATCAAGAAAGTGGTATAAATCAATAAAAACACAGGATTATTCAATACTGCTTTATTGGTTGGAAACTGATGACTTTGTGTAATGAAGTTTACAACATCGTCTAGTATTTATTATAGTCTTAATAAATGAATTAGTGCCATAAACTTGACTAGCATCAAACTACTCAAGCTCAGATCGAATTTGTACAGTCCATACTTCGAGATTTTAAATGAGTTTTTTGGTATCTTCATTCTGGGAAGAAATACACGGGAAAAAGAGGGGACTAAACAAAATAAAAACACTACTTAACTGTTCTTTTAAACAGTGTTGGTAGAGCTATTTAAAATGTAAATTATGTGTACACAAGGTTAGTTATACATTTTTTGAATTTAAGTCAAATCAAGGCAGATACTAGTTCCTTCTTCAGAAGAGACATTCTACTAGCATAAATGTTATGAAAAATCCAGCAGACCACAGAGTTAATCCTTCAGACAAGATTCAATGTTTTTTTGTTTGTTTGTTTGTTTGTTTTGTGGCACCGGAACCTCGCGCCTGCCAGGGCAGGCGCTTAAGGCACTGAGCCAAACTCCCGGCCCTGGTTCTTTGAGTCAGGGTCGCACTATGTAGCTCAGGCCGGCCTTGTGCTCGCGTTGTAGCCCAAGCCGGCCTCGAACTCACAACGTTCCGCCTACCTCAGCCTCGCGAGTGCTGGGATTAAAGGCCTGCGCCACCACGCCCTGCTTCAATGTTTGTTTTGGATGATATTTTTATTTTCTTCTGTCAAAGAGTACACTATTTCTGAATTTATGTGTTTAGGTTATCTGCTCCTCAGGTGAATATATTATAGATAGACTATTAAAGCCAGAATATTGTCTTTCAGATTTTCATACATTAAACATATTTGGTTAATTATACTATTTGGAAAATTTACTGTATGCTTTGTTATTCTAGGTAAATGCTTCTTGTTTTTATTAACCACTGAAATTTAAATGTTGAATCAAATATGTATGCAATTTTATTCAAATATTTAATGAAAGTGTGAATTGTAAAGCAATTTATAGCATAAAGCTAAATACTTAGAAGTTATAAACTAAAATCAAGGCAGTGCAGATTTACAGTTTTGTTTTAGGTGTATTTTGAAACTTATTTCTCATTTGTAAAACCACCACTTTTTGAAATTAAATAAGATAAAAAAGTTAAATACGACTCCAGTAATTAATATCAATGATTATTTTTTGAAAATACTCTTGTATTTTATTTTATTTTTATTTTTAAGAAAAAAACAATAAAAAGAATGGTACGAAATTTCAAAATAAGATTGTAAGAGAGTAGCAATGGTTAGTATGTTGTGTATTGTTATCTTCAAAATAGTTGCTCAGATTACAAAACATAGGCATGAAAAGTTGACCAAACTAATGGGCACAAACCTTTTTGATGAACTAATACCAATTAGTAGTGTGACTTCTTAACATTTTGTGTGTGTATACATATATATTTTTCCTTTCACTTCACTCGTTTCTCCTTTACCTCATCCAAGTTGTTCTTTCCTTTTGAACCATTTCTTCCTATTTCACAATACATATTGTACATTTTTTATTTTATTTACTCTTTTGGCTTCTCACACTAGGGAGACAATACTGTGTTTACACGTGTAAGTCTGATTTATTTCATTTGTGACTATGGTCTCGAGTTGCATCCATTTTCCTGTAAATGTCTCAAGATTATCTTTCTTTATGGCTGAGTAGTACTCTGTTATGTAAAAATATCGTATCACTTTTATCCATTCCATTGATGATGGCCATTTGAGTTGTTTCTAAGATTCAGCTATTACAAATTGTGCTGCTATAAACATATGTGCAAGTATATCACGGTGGTATGATGTTTTTAATTCTCTGGGAAAATACGCAGAAGGTGAATAGCTGGGTTAAGTAGGACCTTTAATCCTAGTGTTTTGAGGAATCTTCATACTGATTTCCATAGTGATTGCACCGGTCTACATTCCCACCAACAATAGAGAATGGTCCCTTTTCCCTGCAACCCCTCCAGCATTTATTATTGGTTGATTTCTTGATGATAGTCATTCTTAGTGGGGTGAGATGGAATCTCAGGTTTGTTTTAATTTGTATTTCTTGAATGACCAATGATATTGAGCATTTTTTATAAATTTATTTGTTATTTGTAATTCTTTATCTGAGAATTGTGTGTTCACCTCAGCTGCTCATTTAGGGATTAGGTCTTTGAATTTGGGGGTTCTGATTTTATTCAATTCTTTATATGTTCTAGATAGAGGTCCTTTGTCTGAGGGACAGTTGGCTAAAATTTGTTCCCACTCTGTGGATTGTCTTTTCACTCTTTTGGTCATTTCTTTTGATGTGCAAAATCTTTTTAATAAGATGAGATCTCAACTATTGACACTTCAAAGTATTTTCCATGTTATTTTAGTTTTTGTTTTTCATGAAGTCTATGACTACACCTACGTCTTCAAGATTTTTACTTTCTCTTCCTGTAGATTTGATGTTTTTGTTTTAATATGTACCTCTTTGATCCTTTTTGACTTAGCTTTGTAGTATAATTTCAAGTCAGGGATTGTGTGGACTCCTGCCTTGCCTTTGTTGCCCAATATTGCCTTTGCTATTTTGGGGTTTTCTGACTCCAGATTTTTAGAAATGTTTTCTCTAGTTCTGTGAGGTATGCTAATTGTATTTTGATTGAGATTGCGGTAAATATTTCTTTTTTTTTTTTTTTTTTGAGGCACCGGGGATTGAACTCACAACCTTGCGTCTGCCAGACAGGCGCTTAAGTCACTGAGCCAAACACCCGGCCCTGGATTTTTGAGGCAGGGTCGCACTAGGTAGCTCAGGCCGGCCTTGCGTTCACGTTGTAGCCCAAGCCGGCCTCGAACTCACAACGCTCCTCCTACCTCAGCTTCCCGAGTGCTGGGATTAAAGGCATGCGCCACCACGCCCAGCTCTTGCGATAAATATTTCTAACAATTTTAGGAGTATGACTATTTCACTATGGTGGTTCATTCTATCCATGAGCAAGGGACATATTTCCAGAAAATGCACTTTTAAAATTAAAGTCTGATATGAAATATATCCTCATAAAATGAACTGATATTATTAATCTGAATTCTAAAGTTTATGTTTAATTCTTAAAATCAGGTTACTGGGTAGCTGTAGCAATTAATGTATGCACATAAAGAATGATAAGATTTGATGACTACATCGTTGAATATTTTAAATCACCTGAAAATGAACAAATGTTAGAGTTATGAGAGTAATTAAAGAAAAAAATAATAAAAATTCTATTTATTTAAACTTATGAAAAATACAAAAATATAATGTAGGAAACACATGTTGGATTGAAAAGATTGAAATATCGTTTAAAATATTGATGCACATCGTATCTTTGGTAAAAGTCAGATTCTTTCTAAAATTGGAATATTATTTGAAAGGAATAACATCTCACCAACTAATAATTTATGGTACTAATGTTAAACCTTCAGTGTTTAGTTTAAATTTTACATAATCTGAGGTGCCACATGGTACACAAATTTTCATCATAAATATAAAATTGCTATCTTACAATATAATTCATAAAATCATTACATTGATGCTTCCAAAGATTTGAGAATATGGTTCATAAGTATGCTTTGTCTTAAAAGTAAGTATTTATCATCTACATTACGTCATACTTCTGGTAATTCATTCATTTATTTCCTACTATCATTTCTTTTTTCAAGTTTTCCACATATTCTTATTTTATTTTTTAAGATATACAGTTCTTAATAACTAGTGTACCTGTATCAGTATTTTAACAATATTACACCCAGATCACACATAGTTCTGCAGTTGAAGTGGTGTCAGCATTTTCACTATAAAATTGCTCTTCAGGGGTCTATAATTGAACTATGCAAATTCACACTGGGCTTGTCTTGGCTGTAAGGTCAGAGCCTGCAGCAAATTTCTTTTTACCCATTTTCAAACAAATTAATCCAGTCATTACTCTAAGCATTGCAAATATAAATCAAACATCGGAAAAATTTATCTACCTAACCTAATAATAACCGTTTGGTGGGTAGCAATTTCCAAGTTATGTTGTTGTTGTGAAATTTGCATGTGTCCCACACAGGTGTTGATAGGATAATTCTAAGAGAAAAGAAGGCAAAAACTGATGGCTTTCCTCCAAAGAACTAACACTAACATATGTGACCATAAAATAAATAGCCTTCATGACGGGTGCTTTACCCTCAAACACTAAACCCAATTTCTTTGTGTTTCACATAGAGAAGTAAGCATAATATTGAGACTTAATTTAGAGACATAACTGTCATATCCACAACTTTCTAAAACCATTTAAAATTCTGCTAAAATCCCAGAATTTTCATTTTGCATAATATAGAAATAACCAAAGACAAGCAATTTATATAACATTATGTGGTTTTATATTAATGATAAAAGAATACCCAGTCTGCTTCTACAAATATTCCTCCAAATGCAGACACAATCAGACATGGATGAATTTTGGCTCCATGAATTAAGGCTTTGGGAAAGAAAAACCTTAAGTACTCCATCTGCAGGAGCTACGTCCCCCGCTAATGTTCTTGGTACAGTAATAGGGGTAGAAAAGAAACAAAGAAGAAAAACAAAGAAAAGAGATTTAATTGCAATAATATTCATTACTGTCATACTGTGGGATAAAGGAGAAACCCTTTAATAGGAAAGCTATTATAAAGTATTGAAGATCAACATAATTAGTAAATAAAAATCAGACTCAAAAAATTTAAGGTAAAAGTTGAAATTTTATCACCCTAATACCAGTGTGGCCTCTTTGTAATTCCATTCTTTTTGAGGAGTGTAGAAACCCATGGTCTCATCAAAGATGCAATGATAAAATTTTTATTTTGATCTTATTGCATTCTTATTTTAAATATTATACTTTTACGTAGCTATAATAATGATAAAAATTATCATAAAAAATAATAAGCCAAACTTACAGAAAACTTAATACATGCTTAATGTAGTCTTTATTTTATCTTCACAACTTTCAAAATTAAGTGTTTTTTGCTCCAGTTTATTCAGAAGAGAAAATGTTTGACTTAGCAATGTAGCAAAATGGCAAAGGACCTCACAATTTTGGCGTAGCAAACCTAGAATTCCAAATCAGGAAACCTACCTACATAGAGTATTCTTCACCACTACATTAGATGTTATTTTAAATTTTTATTTGCTAAATTTTTAAAAAAGAAAACTATTTCTCTATTCTAACAGCAATTGTTGCTTTCTGTCTTTACCATTTTAAAAACTGCATTGCTTGAATATCATGACACATGTATTTACTATTTTATATATATTTTTTCCTTTGGGTTTGATGATTGGAAGTGGTGTGACCAGGGCAAAATGTACAAACTATATATATACATATACATATATATATAGTGCTTTTACTAAATATTACCACTAGTGTACATCCTTCTCAACACAGAAATAGGCATATGTGTAGCACACATATAGACAAAAATATATATATGCATATCTAAAATAATATTATAAATAGGCCACCAATAACTTATTAATCATTTTTCAGTTAGAATTAGGCCTGTCTTTATTTTATTTATAACTTAATTAGAAACCATTCTATTAATTCTATATTTTTTTGGTAAACTAATTTGCATTTGTAGTGAATTTTACTAGTTAGTGACAGAAAGACTATACTTATAAACAAAAGAAAGTTCACAGAATTATAGAAATGTTCAAATTTTAGAAGTAAATTTCGGAAAATTGATTTGGCTTGAACTTCATGAACTGAATTGAGGTGGTATTTGTGAGAGACCATATTCAGGTGATATGGTTGGGAATGATCATGATTACTGAATAATGTTCCAATAGGTTTGAACATTTGTATCACCTGATATCAGAGTGTGAGAACTCGAAATTAAAACCTTTACATCTTTGCTGTCATTGACATTGGAAACTTAACATTTCCATCAATAGTATTTAGGCAACAAAGAGCAGTAGTAGTATCAACACCTGTGACTTAATGACTAGTAGAATACAAGTTATTTATTTTACCTATAGTTGTTGCAAATGTTTCAAAACACTAGCTACACTCAACATAGTAAATATTAGATCCACCATAAGATCTTGTGTTTTTTAAAACATATTAAAATACACACATGTTCATGTTCAACATTTTTTCATATTAATAAATGTATTTCAGATAAGCGAAGTTATTTAAATGCTCATTGCATCATTTGATGAACACGGAAACATTTTTGGAGAAGAGATTCAACATCCTAAAAGAGCAGCTGAGGAATGTGTGCTGTGAAATAATATTGAGAGCTGAAAGCAACCTTACCTGGAGAGAGGTGTCCGGGTGGTAAGGCTGGCACACAACATAAAGAGGACAGGAAAGCTAATTATCTAAGTCAATCTATCCCCAGTGCATTCACTACATTTGGAGTAAGCATTTTGGGTTTGATTTATTTTTAAAAGACTAGATCTTACCATATTTTATGCCTAACTAATGTCTAGAATTGTGATTTCCAGCAATTCATTTTTTCAAAAATAATGATCACTTATGACATTAAGAGAAAGAGTAAATGCCTTTGGAGGTGGATGGTATTGTATTTTGATGCAAAATGTAATACTAATTTGACTATGAGTTCGTCTTTCATTTACTGTGTCGCAATATAACATTTTGCTTTCTTCTTATCACATAGAATTTCCGCCCCCGCTAACTGGAAGTTTCCCAGTGTTGCTTGTGGCGCAGGAAGTGTGCACCAGCATGAGCCCCGCTGGGAATCCAATCTGCGTGTGCTACGTGTTACAGGCCTTTCACCCCAGACCGTTTACAGGGAGACAGTCCTTGACTTACAGACATTAGTCAAGGTCTTGTTGCTGCAAATGACCCTCAGTCGGCGAACTAGGAAGAGGCTTCACAGTAACTTTTCTCAGAATAGTTTCTGTTCACTTGACGTTTTCTTAGCTACCTAAGAATGTAGCCAGAGAGCTTTAAGGATGACAAATAAAATCGCGCGTGAGTTCTAACCAGTGAACAGCAGACGTATGGGAATTGGTTTCTGACAAAGTGCTAGGTAAAAAGTAGAAACGGGGGTCGGGGATATAGCTCAGTGGCACAGCGCCCGTCTGTTAGGTGCAAGACCCTGAGTTACATTCCTGGTACAAAAAAAAAAAAAAAAAAGGAGGTACTACTGTGTATAAAACAAAGGAGCACGAGATGAGAGTGTTTTGAAGAAATAGTCAAGAAAAAGGAAATTGAAAATAAGAGAAAAATGACTTATTTTTAAGCAGAAATTATCCTTTTTGATTATAGCATGGACACCTTTCTTACCAACTAGGATAGAAGACAGGATCTCTGTAAAATCTGAAACTATCAGTTAAGATTATATTTTGCTATGTTTTAATCTAGCTTTAATTTCTTCAGTTTCAGTGGTACTTAACTATTAGGCATATTATAATTAATTTTTTTCTTAAAAACCAGGTTATTTCTGTCACACGTTTTATTTTCTTATTTAGGAAAAGGCTTGACAATAAAAAAATTAATTCCTTTGTTTGAAGGCCATGATATTTCAACAATAATTAATAAATTCGATGTAAAGTATTCATCTTAAAAGTCGTTAGTTTTCAATATGAAGGCATGATTTCTGCTTCCCAAGAATGAAATTTGTGTTTTGTAATAAAATTTTTGGCAAAAATATACTAAAAAATGAATTAATTTAGCTGGTGATTTTTAAAGTAATTTTAAAATTAGTTGAACTATTGACTTAATTATGGTCAACAGTGTCCTCTCAAAAATATACTTTCTATCCCTCAAGAGTTCTAAAATAATATAGAATATAAGATATAAACAAAGTAATATAAACCTACATGAAATAAGTGAAAGGTGTCTATATAACTGGGTACATCTAAAGGTTAGAGAGGCTTAAAAAGAGGCCTCTCCAAAACCTTTAGTCATCGAGCTGAATTACTTTTAAGATACATCAGTAATATATCGCCTATGAATATATTATTGCATCTCAAAT
Source organism: Dasyprocta punctata (assembly GCA_004363535.1). Lineage (NCBI taxonomy): Eukaryota > Metazoa > Chordata > Mammalia > Rodentia > Dasyproctidae > Dasyprocta > Dasyprocta punctata. Next base: position 1,303 of record RJWM01017660.1, on the reverse strand, counting down.
TGTAGAGAAGGGTAAAGCTTCACAGCTGCCGCCCCGCCTCTCTAAGCCTGTGGGCATTCAGTGTGTCAGCCTAGATTTCCCATGATCCTCCCCTGTCCCGCCAGGAAATGACGACAACCTATCCATGCTCGCCATACCCCTCTGTGATGACAGCTTCCGTTCCTGCTTCTATATAAGCTGTGAACACTTCCGCAATAAGCGAAGACTTGATCGGATACTCGTCTTGTTTTCCTTTCTCTCTCCCAGCCTTGCCCTCCCCCATCTCCATGCCCTCTCCTCGAGACCCCCGTTCTTCCTAGGACCTGCTGGCAGGGTCATCAAATAAACTACTATGACTGATGTCTTGCCTAGCTAACCATTGCTGAGTTTTAATCAAGCATTAGCTTCACATTTGTGATTATGCTTCCCATACGTAAATCCATTGTTTTACCTGTGAAACTCACAAAGCCGCGCTTGCACACGCTGGGTAGCTGTGCACCTTGCTTTGAATGAGGACCAGCTTCAGGATGGAGTGGCATTAAAGGTGGATTTCGAGATGTCAGAGATCACACGTGGTGCGAGAAGGTGCAAGTGGGGACAGGGAATTGGCAGAACCAAAGCACACTGTGTTGATAGAAAATAGTTGGATCACAATCTAAGATTTGGCAAGCTGCATTTTCCAGACATTTGGGTGATGCTGAAAAATCTCAAAACCAGAATAATTATTATTGAAAACTGGAGTTACTAATTTTCAAACTAATTGTAAAATTCATTACCAACCACATCAGGTCTCGTCAAGCTTTCTAAAATTTTAAACAGCAATTTGTCTTGTAAAAATTTCCATTTGGCAGGTTTAAAAATGGAAGGAAGTATTATTTGAAATATGGGCTGATTTTGTTTTATGAATTTAGATTCATTGAAACCTTTAAGAAGTATGAAAAAACTACTTGAATGCTATTGTTTGTTTTGAAGATTATTTAACATTTAATGTCACATGATAGCGATATTTGTGTAGAAGTGATTGATTCTTTTACATTCATTGCGGCATAGTATGCTACATTATTATGGGTTATTTGGGGAAGTTGGTGCATGCATTTGATACACCTTAATTTCCATCCCCTCTCGCTTTCCCCTCTCTTCCTGCTTGTCCCCTTCCTCTTCTCCAGAAGTCCTCCTCCTGGTCTCCTGAACTCTCTCCTTCCATCCTTTCCTTTCTCTTTTTCCCTTCTCCTTCCTCCCTTCTTTCCTTCTTTCCTTGCTTCCTCTTTTCTTCACTCTTGACCTTCTTTTCCTCCTTCCCATCCTTCCTTCAATCCATTCTTCC
>RJWM01017659.1:0-42588 GCA_004363535.1 Dasyprocta punctata | reverse complement strand
AGCAATGAAAGCATTACAGGGCTTCAAAACAAGGTGATCGGGTATCAATAATGACTATCCTAATGTATTTTGTTATCTTTGAAATAGCTGTCCATGCCATCAAATATAATGAAATTAGACAAACCAAAACAGAATAAAGCCAAACTAAACAGAACAATGAAAATAATACAGGATTCAAATCATGATAATAGATTAACAAATGCCACTGCCTTCCCTTTTTAAACACTTCCTCCCCTTTCATTTTTACAATATGTATTGTGTATTTTGAACCCTACTTACTCCTTTAGTTTTTTTGTACTAAGGAGGTAGCATGATGTTCACCCATGTGACTCTGGATCATTTCATCCATGAACATTATCTTAAATTGTATTCATTTACCTACAGGAGCCTGGAGGTTGTCTTTCTTTACACATGAGTAGCTTTCCATTGGATAAAAATGCCATATCTTTCTTGTCCACTATGTAGCTAATGGGCAAGCTACCCACACCTCTTTCTAGTTCCCTGTCACATAGAGCATTGTTCTCTCTCCTTTGACTTTTAGTCTATGAACACCCTTTCAAGTTTAATGTGTTTCTTGTATAAAGCATATTGATGGATCCTCTCTCCTGATCCACTCTGCCTGTGTTTCTTTTTATTGGTGAATTGAGGCTATCTATGTTAATGGTTAAGGCCAACATGCACTGCCTCGTCTCTGCCATGCTATTTTCCTGCCTTTGGATGCCTACTTTTCCTCTCTATTCAATTGTCTGCCCTGCTCGGTGATATCCTTCTGCCACTGTTTCTGGAGCTGTGATCTTTTTCATCTTTCTCTAAAATGTCCTTTAGTATTCTTTATAATGTTGGTTTGGTGGTCATAAATTCCTTCAGTTGTTCTTTATCATGGAAATATCTTGTTTCTCTGTTAATTTTGAAAAATAGTTTTGCAGGGTACATCAATCTGTGTTGGAAGTTGTTTTCTTTCAGGACTTGAAATACTTCACCCCAAGCTCTTCTTGACCTGATGGTTTGTGTTGAGAAGTCTGTTGTGATTCTGATGGGTTTTCCTTTGTAAGTGATCTGTTTCTTTTCTCTAACAGATTTTAATATTCTGTTTTTGTGTTGAGTTTCTGGGATCTTGATTATTATATGTCTGGGTATAGATATATTTTGGTCATGGCTAGCAGGAGTTCTATATGCTTCACTTATCTGAATGTCACTTCCTTTTCCCATGCTTGGGAAGTTTTCTGATATTATTTCGGTAAATAGACTTTTAATATCATTTGTATTGACCCCTGCTTTTTCACTCACACATTTTATTCTTTGGGTTGTCTTGCAGCTGTTGAATTGTTACTTCCAGGTTCCTTGTTATTTTTAAGAGATCTTTCCTTGCATGATCATAAGCTGCAAACCTGTCTTCGAGGTTTGAAAGTCTATCTTCAATTTCTTTCAAGTGGTTTTGCCAACCTTCAATGGAGTTTTTAATTTCCTGGTTATCTCTTTGAGTCTGTTTCATGTATTCTAAATCTTTTGTGTATTGTTCATTCAAGGTTTCCCTCATTTTCCTATGCTCCATTTTTTCATCTATGTCTTCTTTAGAGATGCCTAGCAGTTCTTTTATTATGTTTTTCATTTCTTCTTTTACCTGAGTTAGTATTTCTGTTCTAATTTCCTTTATAGCCTCATGAAGTTGTTTCTTTACTTCAGTTGCCATCACCTCAGAAACTTCAGTTGTGCAACTCCTGTTCTCTTCTGCATTTACATCTCCTGCACTTGCTCTGCTTGGATTGGAGGCCAGAGACTGCCTTTTGCGTCTTCATCTTGACATATTCCCGGGTTCTTCTGGACAATTGGGTTCTGGGGTCCCAGGCTTCACCACATTGGCTACAATTTCTCTGAAGTGAGACTGTTTGGTTCTTCTAGCCAGTGCTGATTATGGATATCTGATGGCGGCCACAGGGTGTGTTGGTGCAAAGCTGTCTGCTGCTTTTTGTAGCCTGTGTTGATTCCCTAATGCCTGGTGGAGTGCATGAGGGGGCGGGGCCCCCACCTGCAAACCTGGGCTGGTCACCAGTGGGATCCTCCACTACCGCCCTGGGAGCGTGTGTGGGGCTGCTGCCTCCAGATCAAGCTGGCTACCCACAGGGACCCTCCAAGATGGCCCTTAGAATGCACGCTGGGGCAGGGCTTAGTCCGAGCAATTTCCATGAGTCTGCACCCAGCTAGGAGCTGCTGGAGGAAGACAGGAGCAGTTCTGGTTCTGGGGTTTTCCTGCCCAACTCCAAAATGGTTCCCAAAAGGAAAAGACATAAATCTGTATATATGTATATGTAAGATAACTAAAACGAACACACTGCTGAATGTATTTGTTATTGATAAAGAACAATTAATACTTATATGATTAGATCAATTTTACATGTCTATATCTGTTAATGTAAACAACCATTTTGAAGATAACGATACGCAATATTGCAACCATTGTCAAGTTTCTATCCTGTTTTGTAAACCTATAATGTTGTGCATTTACTCTAGTCATTTGTTTGTCTCTTTTGCTTTTTGTCTTTGTTATATGTGTCTTTTTTTTTTCCTCTTAAATAAAAAAAAAAATGGTTCCCGGCCAATCACTCTTTCCCGCAGAAGGACTGAGTCCTCTGCACTCACTGCCAGCCAGTTCAGTCTTTCAGGTCTGCTCTCCCTGTCCACTGCCGCTCCCTTCAATGCTGCCTCTCTCTGCAGGGGCCTCCAGGGTCACCGCCGCCATCACCTTAATCGTGTGTCCCCAGGTTCCAGCACCTCCTCTTGCACAGTGGGTCCAGTTCTGGGCAAAGGTGCTGCCAGCTACTGCCTTCTTCTTTGTTTAAGTTTTTCTTTTTACTCTTTCCATGGGCTTCAATTCTCACTTTAGATTCTTCCTGGGTCCTGGGGACCCACTTCCTTCCTTCTTGTCTTCCCCATGATGCTATATTCCAGCATCTGGACTGTATCTCTCAGGAAGGCTGTTTACTCTGCTGCTTACTGTTTCGCCATCTTCCCCTACCGCCTTCTTCTTCACTGAAGTTTTTCTTTTTACTCTCTCTGCAGGCTTCAGTTCACACTTCAGATTCTTCCTGGGTCCAGGGGACCCACTTCCTTCCTTCTTGTCTTCCTCCTGATGCTATATTCCCGTGTCTGGATGGTGACTCTCAGAGAGGCTGTTTTCTCTATTTCTTACTGCTCCACCATCTTCCCAGAATGCTTTATTCCTAAATGAAAATGTAGAGGGACAGATATATAGGAAGGAGATGGAGTAATTCTCAACTTTAGGTTTAATTTTAGGGGTGAAGCATTAAAGGAAGCCTAACCCATGACAGCCAAATGGAGTGGTATTTCCTGCTTAAATGATTTGCAACACCATTCAGTAAAGATATGAACATACTAAAGGCCAATGAATTCTGTCAAGTCACTTAACCATGGTATCATGCCAGGTATCTTCCTCTTTCATGTAATAATACCTGCCAAACAATTTACCAGGACACATTTTTGAAAATTTAGGTGAAAATCAATGCGAGAAAAGTGAACATTAACCCCCAAAGCCCTAAGCATCCAAAATCATCCTCACATTAGCACACTCCTGTAATCCAAGCACTGTGGAAGACTGAGGCAGAAAGTTTACAAGTTCAAGCCTAGCCTAAGCAACTTTGTGAATTACTCACTTACTTACTTCTTGACCTTTTGTCTAAGATCAAGTGTGAAAAAGAGCTGTGGCTATAGCTCTGAAGAAAGGCCCTGGGTTCAATTCTTAGGATCACACACACACACACACACACACCAAAAAAAAAAAAACCTCACAAAGTCTGACAAAAAGGATCACAAGGCTGGTTACAGAGTGTCTCTCCCCCAGCCTCATGTTGACAGTGTGCAACACACACAGTTCTAAGAAAATGGGCCCTCTGCTTCTTCAGTTATAGTAGTTTGGAAGCAGCAAATAAGTACAACACTGCCAGAGCAATTAGACAAGAGAAAGAAATAAAGGAATAAAGATAGGAAAGGAAGAAGTTAAACTATCATTATTTGCAGATGACATGATACTCTACCTAGAAGATTCTAAAAACTCCACCAAAAGACTTCTAGATTTAATAAGCAGATATAGTAATGTAGCTGGTTACAAAGTCAATACTCAAAAATCAATAACCTTCTTGGACACAAGTAACAATCTCACTGAGAGAGAAATCAGGGAAATAATACCTTTCACAATATCATCCAAAAAAATGAAATACCTAAGAATCTAACAAAAGATGTAAAAGACTATAGTATTCTGAAAAAGGAGATTGAAGAGGATATTAGAAAATGGAGAGATATCCCATGCTCTTGGATAGGAAGAATCAATATAGTGAAAATGGCCATACTTTCAAAACTGTTATACTGGTTCAGTGCAATCCCAATCGAAATTCCAATAGCATACCTCACAGAATTAGAGAAAACAATCCTAAAATTCATCTGGAACCAGAAGAGACCTAGAATAGCAAACGTGATCCTGGGCAACAATGACAAGACAGGGAGCATCACAATTCATGACCTGAAATTATACTATAAAGTTACCATGATAAAAACAGTGTGGTTTGTCATTTGTTTGTCTCTTTTGCTTTTTGTCTTTCTTTTCTGTATCTTTTTTCCCTTAAATAAAAAAAGTAGTGTGGTACTAGCACAAAAAAAAGACCCAAAGATCAATGGAATAGATTAGAAGATGCAGAAACAACTACAGACACACCAAGCTACCTCATCTTTGACAATGATGCCAAACACATTCATTGGAAGAAAGATAGCCTCTTTAATAAATGGTGTTGGAAAAACTGTCTTCTCACATGCCAAAGATTAAAACTACACCCATATCTTTCACCATGTACTAAGTCAAATTCTGAATAGATTAAATATCTCAACAATAAAAGAGAAGCATTAAATCTACTCTAAGATAGAGTAGGTAAAACTCTTGAAGACATTGGTGTAGACAAAGACTTTATGAATAAAGGCCAGATTGCACAGGAACTATCACAAAGAATCAACAAATGGGATCTCATCCTATTGAAAAGTTTTGCACAAGAAGAGAAACCACCAACAGAGTGAAGAGACAACACATAATGTGGGAGAAAATATTTGCCAGCTGTTCCTCAGATAAAGGATTACTATTGAGAACATATAAATAACTTTAAAAAATCAGTCCTCCAAGATTTAAAGACCCAATCCAAAAATGGGCATCTGAGATGAACATACACTTCTCAGATGAAGAAGTACAAACAGCAAATAGATACATAAAAAAATGTTCAACAGCACTGGTCATTTGAGAGATGCAAATGAAAACAACACTGAGATGCCATCTCACCCCAGAATGAATGGCTAGTATTAAGAAGTCGTCAACCAATAACAAATGCTGGAGGAGCTGTGGACAAAAAGGAACCCTTCTCCACTGCTGGTGAGAATGCAGACTGATACAACCACTGTGGAAGTCAGTGTGCAGATTCCTCAAAAAGCTAGGATTGGAGTTCCCATTTGACCCAGCTATTCCCCTTCTGGATATCTTCCCAAAAGAACTAAAAACATGCTTCCACAGCGATATATGTGCACCTATGTTTATAGCTGCGCAGTTCATATAGCCAGATCTTGGAAACAATTTAAATGCCCATTGATTGAGGAATGGACAGAAAGATGTGGTATTTCTATATAATGGAATACTATTCAGCTATAAAGAATAATAAGTTGGACACTTTCACACTTAAATGGATGTGCCTTGAGAATATACTTAGTGAAATAAATAAGTCACACATATGTAACCATCGTATTGTTGCACTTGTGTGACAAACCGAAAGAAAAAATATGTGTATGTTTATGTATATGTATATAAAAATTAGTTAAGATAGCTAAAGAAAAAGAATTTTGAGTGAAAAGTAGTTTTTACAGGGTAATTTTCAGATTTCAATTTTACTGTGAATTGTTCTTTTAAAAATAATACAACATTCACGACCTTTATATTTCTTGCCAATATTTTCTAATGTTCTATACATTCTTTTTGTTATATAAAAAAAATAAGTACAAATCTTTGCAGATGGGAGGCATTCCATACATTTATCAAGTGAATGAATTTTAGTCCTTGGAAACAAAGCACAGCTAAAATCATCAGCCAGCGGTCTAATGTGGAAGAAGGTAGATACTGTAAAACGTTGACTCAGGACTTAAAATAACAAGTCAGTCTGGATCTGAGGGGCAGGAATCCAGCTCCAGAGAGCATTGCTCCACATTGCACCACACAAAGCTGCAGCTCTGCCTACTTACAGGGTCAGTGGGAGGCCAGGAGGCCTGGGTTCCACCCTGCCAACTGCTTGGGTGGGCATAGCAAGTAGCTTACCTGCACTTAATTTTGATTTCTTATCTATAGTCTGCCTGACAGGCTGTGAGACTTCAAAGAGTTAATAATACATGTGGAAACTTCAGAATGCAGTAAGTAAAGGTGAGCTGGGGACAAAGACATTGTGCTGCCCTGAAAAGATTAGCTTAATTCCGGATAACCTAACTGACAGTGCAGGGAAGTCAGTTACAGATGAATGGAAGGCTTCTTCCAAATGTATTGAAATCAAAATTCCTGATTTTGTAGACAGCTAACTTTTTACTATCTGGAAAATTCACAAGAAATACTCTGTTGTTGACCATATTCTTGTTCAGTATGGTGTTCTAGGAACTCTGGAATCAGAATGCCTGGACTTGAGTCCCTGCTCTGTTGATTTTTAGCTGTGTAATATTGGGCCAGTCACTTAAGTGTGCTTCAGTTTTCTCATCCATAAAATTAAGATCATAGTAGATGGTTGCCAGAATTACATTATGACTTTAATGGGCCCTGGATACATTACCTTCATGGGTCCCTTTCTCTATAAAATAATACTAAAATCATACTTTACAATTGCACTAGCATGAGGACAAATAGAATCTGACTGAATTTATCATTATTATACACATTATTATTATGATCACTTCTTTCTAATTTGAAAACTAAAACTTTTTTGATGTACCTACAAATCATGCCTACAGAGTAAGTTGGCCCTGATTGTTATAACCACTAGATTAATTGGTGTTTATAGCACTTGGAAGAGTGCCGGAACAATAGTAAGCACAATATATTTGTTAAACAAATGAAAACTTAAAGTGGCAGACAAACCAGATGTTGCTTCCTCCCAAACTTCTTCCCTGCTTCCCCCGCTGTTCTGATGAGTAAAGTCTGTTTCGTAATATGATTAAACAGTTTCCTTCCACTAAACTGTGGTTGGTTAGCAGTAGCAAATCCGAAACTGTAAAGACTTCAGAAGAATAAATTAAGAGCACAAATCATGTTTAAATAATTCCGTGTTGTTAAAATAAGCAGAGGTGCACAGTGCACCTCTTTCCCAACACTGCACAACTTGAGGAGCTCTGAGCACAATGCTGTAGCAAGACCCTGGCACCTCAAACACAGAGGATTTATTGTCTGGTTTTCAGACTTCATAATCAGAAGCATGAATTGATGTCCCCCATTTTTATGACTAAAGATGCCAAACATAAGACAGAATGTGTAAGGACTTCTTTTTTCTCTCCTCTCAAGATAAGACTCACACAAAGAAATGCGATAGGAATATAATGGTCAGTTTTTTTCAAAAATTATATGCATCTTAAATGCATAGTAAACAACTGAATTTTCATTATGGCAAATCATTCCATCATCTAAGAGGGCTAAAAGAAAAATTCAGTCCTCTGTAAACCCTTTCAGGATCAGGAAAATGTGTTGCTGTCCTTACATCACTTCTTAAGAACTAACAGGACTTTGCACACAGTCAGTATCTCCTGACCTCTTTTTGGCCATTTTAGTCAGATGAACTCTCACCAACAAATAAAGCAAGCCTGAAACACCATTCACAGTGTAATTTAGGATTCAGGACACCCTCGCTACACTTTCACCTGACCTCAGCTTCCTTCCTCTTCTCTTATCTCCCCTGCTCCAAACTCAGGATCCCAGTGTCCAGTTTCAGCCTCCATATTTGCCCTGTGTATGTGACCCTGTGTTCAGAGGTCAGCTTCCCTCTCTATTCACACAGTCATAATCTGTCAACTATTAGCTGAATAATCTGTGGTGCCCAGTGCAAAGTTAAATCTCTTGTTTGGAAAGAAAAAAACAGATTTCCTCTTCTTTATGCAGCCTTCTATGACTTACTGTGTGTTTTTTATTTGTGGCTTTTCATTGCATTCCCTTGGGCTCAAGAATACTTGCAGGATGAGTGAGACCCAGCCACAAAACTAGACTGATGTGTGACACAAGGGTGACATTAGCATGCCTGGCCCCAACCTTTCAACAACCACACTCAGGCCCTAGCCAGAGGAATGCATAGGGTGCTGGGGTAGCTGGGAGAGGCTGGGGACAGCCAAGAATCCATTCCTGGGAGGCAGGAGATAATGAGAAGCCAGACTGCTCATAAGCAGAGGCTCCAAGTCCCTGGTTCTTGTTCCATTGTCAAGGTCAGTTGGACACTTCATCCCTACAAGTCAAATTCTCCAATTGATTCTTTGCTGCATATAAAAATATTCAGCTTCTCCTTGGTTTCCAACACATTTATGTTCACCCTAATGATCCACTTTCATCTTATATCGCCCCTTGAGTTGCACAACCAAAACATCAAGCCCTGTTAAAACAAATTAAAGCAAAGCCCAAGACCATGAAAAGATTTACTGTGATATGTTGAGCTCATATTTAGCCAAATTTATGTGGTGCTATCCAGTTGGAAATAATGCTTTCAGTTCACTTTTACTGCATATATCAGAATAATTTTCTGCTAGCTACATGATGTTTTGACTCTTGGTTTTGGTCTGTTTTAAATCAAATAACTAGAGGCAGATTCTTCAACTGAATGCATCTGAAAAACAAACCGTCCAGTTGATCTGGTTGTCCCACCCATCTTCACTCATAAAACACAAATTAAACATGAAATTCTTAAAAATTTCAGGTTGGTGATCTCAGAACGTTAAATTTCAAGTACAGGGTAAAGTGGTTCTGAGCAGACAACTCTGGGCATCTCACGAAGCATGAAGCCTGACTGTCCCCTCTGAATTCTTAATCTATGCTCAGCAGCTCAGAATCCAGACCCCAAGCAGCTTTTGGCCAGATGCTGGTCCTCTGTAAGGGTATTTTTCAGACACTGTCCTTCATTATCAACATAAACTCATAGCCAGAATTCAGTCAAGTTACTCCTGGTGCCTCTTGCTTTACTGTGGTCTGGTTCCCTCGGCTACATTATGACCACGAACAAGCTGCTCAAGACAAGAAATGAATGAACCGTGCTTTTCTCATGCCAGGCTCTGCTTCCCAACCCAGAGGCATTTCCAAGCGTCTGAGCTCCTAAGAGTGTTGGGCTAGATCCCAATACGCACATAAAACTACAGGGCAACTGTCACCAAATCGTTTTTCTTTCTCTCCCTTCCCCTTTAGCTTTCTCAGGCTCTATCTTCTAACTCGTGTTTCAAGATAGACTGTATAAAATACAGAAAGTCACTATTTATTATTAGAGAGGCATTTTGACGCATCCATAAAAATACAGAAAATGAAGCAAAACCTACCATAATGCTTTTCAGAATCATGTGAGCAGGTTGAATGGATTTTATAGTAACTAAGCACATCCTTCTGGCTGCCAGTATCTAGACTAAATTTCCCTGTTACCTGTAAATATTGAAGAAATCTTTTGTCAGTTCTTTGGAGAAATAAAAATGTCAGATCCAGCGTATTTATTTTATGTGAATTAATTGTTGCTTTATCTTACGCATAGAAGCTCAAAAGAGTTCAAATTTAAATATGAAAAATTGTCATTAGCAAACTCAGTCCCTATCTTATCCTTTTATGAGTCATATTATATGAAATCATATTAGCTGGTGTCATTTTATGACATAGTTTTAAAATGAAAAGACCCAGTGATCATTTCATCTACTCACTTCGTTTTACTGATGAAGCAAATGAAAACCAGAAAGCAGAAGCCAAGGGTCACACACGAATAGCCAGCAGGGTTAGGAGCGCACTGACTGCTGGCCTCCTGCCAGCCCCTCCCCAGTTCTATAGTGTGACGATTAATGAATCAGACAAACATAGAAGAAATATTATTTGGATATCTACAGTTTTTTCTTTGGAAAAATTTAAAACTCTATATAAAGGTTCGAAGACAAACTACATACTGGGAAAACATATTCAAACTTTGTAACATAGACACATCGTTTTTATTACATTAAAAAGCACTTGTGAACTTACATAATACAAACACGGATCGATACTCCTCAGTATTTGAATTTATCCAGCATCACACTTATTCTCCCCTTTCCAGAATTCCATACAATGATTGCTTGGACCCAAAAAAATCAGATGCTATTTTTAATAATTATGCACTGGAATTTTGCCAAGGGTGGCTTTAGCAGAAATTACCAGAATAAGATTCGGTTTCATATGTTACATCAAATGCTAAAGAAAGCAGGTGGGCATTGGCCATAGAACTGGGTGTAGTTCGCCTGAAACATCCTGGTCATGTTCAAGAGAAAGAAAGAACTTCTTTTTCAGGCCCATCATTCCTATTCTGGCTGAATGACCATGGAGAATTATGCTAATTAAGAGGCACCTACTGTGAAACCCCGAGAAACCTAGAAAGTGACTGCCCATGCTGTTAGTAGGAAGAAATCTCTGTGACTTGGAAGCTGCCCAGATCCCTGCAGAGGTGCTCTGACTGAGCTGCGAAGCCTTTGGTGGCAGCGGGGAGATAGCCAGAAGGAGAATATCCATGAGGACAATTTTCAGGGAAAAAAAGAAAGAAAGAAAGAAAGAAAGAAAGAAAGAAAGAAAGAAAGAAAGAAAGAAAGAAAGAAAGAAAGAAAAAAGAAGAAAGAAAGAAAGAAAGAAAGAAAGAAAGAAAGAAAGAAAGAAAGAAAGAAAGAAAGAAAGATCAGAAGCACGAAGAGCACCCAGGCAGGGCTGGAGATTGAGCATAGTCCCCATGGCTGGTGGCTGTGCTGGCCTTCTTCATGAGCCTGAAGACACAGCTCCTGCCCCCAATTTGGAGAATGCCTGGTCTCTCACTGGCACTGATGTCTTTTTGACAAGGTGGCACAGAAGTCACCATGTGCTACATGCCCGTCAGCTGGCCGTGTTCCCCGTCACCCAGCAGGCCTAAAAATATGGTGGGGGGGCCCATTGAAACTAGATAATGGTGACAGCAGAAGGATCATGTCCTGAAACCACAGGCATCTGTCTTACAGAACACAGTACAGTACTTTCTCGTCCACAGCTGGGAAACATAGGTCCAGGAATTGAGGGTGGCTGTGAGTGTCACTCCTGCCTCTGATTCACCCAGTAAGCTTTCCTTGCTGGATTTTTTGTAACCTGTCCCCAAGCTGGTTTGAAGTTCTTGTTCTAAAGGGACAAATGCTCCTTTCAGAGACATAACAATACTGACTAGGAAAATTGGGCTGCTATATGGTCATTTGGAGGTTCTCATGACCATTAGCTCACAGGAAAATAAAAGAGATTACTCACCTAGCTGAAATGATTGCTTCTGATTACCAAGAGCAAATTGTGTTGCCGCTACAAAATGAAAGTAGGGAGGACCATGTCTCATAGTCAGAGGATCTGGGATGCAGCTTGGTAATTCCATCACAGAGGAAGTTAATGAAAATTCCAGCAACTCAGAAAAAGCAAGCACTGAGGATTCAGATACTTTTGACTTTACTTTGACATTCATTCAGGAATGAATATTTGGGTTACTTCACTAGGTAAAGAATACTGATCACATGAGGTTCTGACTTAGAGCATAGAAAATTTGCAGTAGGCTAGTTTCAGTGTCCATGTTTGTGTGCATGCATGTGTGTATGTGTGTGAATGTATGTTTGCGCATCTAAACCAAGGTTAAGCTGGGCAAGGTGCCACACACCTACAATTCCAGCACTCAGGAAGCTGAGGCAGGAGGATCCACAAGAGTCTGAGGCCAGTCTGGGCTACTAGTGGACTACAGAGCAAGACCCTGTCAAAAGAAAGAAAGAAAGAAAGAAAGAAAGAAAGAAAGAAAGAAAGAAAGAAAGAAAGAAAGAAAGAAAAGAAAAGAAAGGATAAACATTTTTTTGTAAAGAGTCAGATAACTATTTTAGGCTTTTCAGACCACATGGTCTCTGTTGCACTGCTCCACTCTGCCATCATAGCCCCAAAGCAGCCATAGACAATATGTAAATTGACAAGTATAGTTGTGCTTTAATACAACTTCATTCTTTTAATTTGGATTTGGTGCATTTATTTTACATAAAACGATGCAGTCTTTCAGTAGCACAGTATTCTGGTAAGACTGAGAATGAACTAAGTTAGCTCAAAGATACTAGGCATTGTGATGGCCTTCTAGAAATAAATACAAAGACTACTGAGATTTTTCATTCCCTCTATTTAGGAAGAGATTGAGAACATTTTTGCTTTATGAAGAAAGTTGCATTTTCTATATTCAACATCAGTGATCATTCAAAAGACCTAAATTAAAACGATGCTGAGATTTCATCTCACTCCAGAAAGAATGGTTGTTATCAAGAAACCAAACAATAACAAATGCTGGCAGGACTGTGGGGAAAAAGGAACAGTTCTTCACTGTTGAAACTAGTGTAGACTGGTGAAACCACTGTGGAAATCTGAGTGGAGGCTCCTCAAAAAACTAACGCCAGAAGTTTATTTGACCCAGCTATTTTCTTGGATGATATCTTCCCAGAAGAATTAAAAGCATCATATCACAGTGATATATGTGCATATTTATAGCAGCACAGTTTGTAATAGCCAAATATTGGAAAGAACCTAAATGCCCATCATCTTACAAATGAATAAAAAGATTTTTTAATGTAATGGTGTACTGCTCAGCCATAAAGATGAATAAACTTGAGACAATTATAGCTAAATGAATGGACCTTGACACCATACCTTTAAGTTAAGCAAATTGGACACATACATACAAATTTTTTTGGCGTGAGAAATTGAATGACTAAATAAGAACCAAAATATATGATTAGACATTTTGAAATATGAAATGGTTGTTCCAAGGGGAATTGGGGGAATGGAAGGGAAAAGAAAAAAATGAGACAAAAAGCAGATAAAATGGAAACGAAGCTTTGTGAATAAGGAGGGGAAGAGTAGTTGAAGAGAAGGAAGGGGAAAGGTTAAAAATAGACATACTAAGACATATCATGTACATATACAAATTTCTTATGATGAATGAGATCATTATGTATATGTAAATTGTACCAATAAATTTAATCTTAAAAAAAAAAAGAAAGTTGCATTTTGTTAGGTGGAAGCCTAATGTTTCTCTTCCTGTATGAAAGAAATATGTTTGGGACTGCTGACCAGCTGAAGGGTTGGTCAGTTAGTAAGTTATTTTTCAGCATTAAATGCATGCTCTTGTAGTCAGCATTATGGTTCTGGGGCTGGACCTCAGTGCAACCTATTAGGCTGCGTCAGCTGGGACACCAGAGAGGAAGAAGGGACACCTCCTGTTCTTTTCTTCTTGCCATCATTATCCTAATACAGTTCTCTGCTGGCAACAGAAGCTGTGGACTGGTGTGATAAATTCTAGTTTGCATTTTTTCTGACACTCACAGAGCCAGCACTATTATGTCCCCTAGAGACCCCAGCACTAGCTGGTCAGTGCCCCAGCCTCAGAGGTCCAGGTCCCGCCTGACCCACACCAGCCTCCAAGCTCTTGAGGCAACTCAGGGCCACTGAGTGGTGGCCCCTTCTCAAAGGTGGGGGATTTATATCGCACAGCTCCTCCTCCAAGCTTCTGAACTTTCCAAATTCCACACTTTTGCATGTACACACACACACACACACACACACACACACACACAGAGGCAGTTCTAGGGCAGCCCTCTCATTTCTTCAATGTTTAGTTAGCGATTCTTTACATGAACTCCGTCTGTTAAGGTCTGTGTGATTTCAGCCTCCTGACTGATACAACTGAACTTCCAACAAAACTATGAAACCATATCCATTTTTTTTCAGATGAGAAAACAGAGACATAGAATAGCTGAATAACTGGACCAAAGCCATAGAGCTACAACACAGGAATAGGGCTTAAATGCAAGTCTTTTTGGCTGCAAAGGCCTTGCTCTTTTAAACTCACATTCCTACAAGGTGAATATAGATCTATACACTTGCCCTCTGGTCTCTTCAAACAAGGTTACTGGCATTCAAATTAGACTTTGTGGAGGCAAGGTAGGTCATGTAGATGCTAGAGCAAGCACACCTGGCAGCTTTAAGAGAGTTTATGACCCAAATGAATTATATTCCAAAGTGCACAAAGAGCCTACAGATATGATCTGAGATAGCATAGTAATCACCAAGAAAACCTGGGTGTCTGCCAGAATACTGGGGAGAGTTGCAGATTTTCCCCTTTAGAAAATAGCTTTATTTTTCTCTTTTTGGTATATTTATTTTTGTCAGGATCTCACTATGGCAACTAGGCTGGCCTTGAATTTGTGATGCTCTTGCCTCAGTGTCCTGAGTAGCTGAGATCACAAAGTGTGTGCCACCATGCCTAGAAAAGTTCAGATATTAAGAGGAGAGTATTTGATTGGCTTGGCTTGGGACCCATGCACAGTTCTTGACTGTGGGTGGCAGAGAACTTCTTGATGTCACTGCAGAATGTATCCAATGGATCCTACCAGGCATCAGGCAACGTTGTCGTACCTGACAACAGGTGTGACATAGGAGCCTGAGGCTGATTCATTCAAAATGACTGCCCAGAGACCAACAGAGTCCCACAGTGAATGACCATAGGCCAGTTATGATTGATAAAACATCTGGCCCTATTCCAACCCCAGAGAGACAGACATCTCTTTCTAGGTACTTTCCTGGTTCTGAACATACCAGCTGTGTATTTGGGACAAACCTGGGCTTGAATTGCCCTCTGCTACTTAAACAGTGGCAATACACCAATAGCAGACTTTCAACAATTCTGGACCCCCAGTGCTGAAATAATGGAAATAACTATAGGCTCAAAAGAAATAACTGTCTTGCATAGAATTTCTTGAAAGACAGGAAAAGACAAAGCCAGATTTTAAAAACTGAAATCTTCCAATTCTCAGACAATGTCTCTTGTCAACAGCATCAAGAGCTTTCAGGAAACTATGATGTCACCTGATAAAATGCCAGCAGCCAAACAGAATAAACACTATGTGAGCATTTTCAAACAGAGAATTTAAAAGAGCGGTTTTCAGGAAACTCAATGAACTTGAAGAAAATAGAGAAATGTCTCAATACTCTAACAGAGAAACTAAACGAAGATGGAAACAATTTTTAAAAATTAAAAAAAATTTCTAGAACTGAAAATTATGTTCAGTAAAATTAAAAAAGCAAGAAAAGGTATCAGTGGCAGGGTAAATCAAACAGAAGTAAGAATTAGTGAATTAAAAGGACAAACTATTCGAGAATATGAAACTGGAGGAGAAAAAGAAAAACCAAAGAGGAGGGAAATATTCATGTTATTTATTGAGCTCAAGAAAGACTTGAGGATGCCAAAATTTATCCAACGAAATAATAATAGAAAAATTCCCAAACATAAAGAGGGATACAAATAACTAGGCACAGAAGTTCAAAGGTCACCAATGAAATTTAACTCAACCAAGGCATCTTAAAACTAAGCCCTCAAAGACAAAAGATAAAGGGAAGAGTCTCAAGGCTACAAGAGAAATGAAACAAAGAAGATAAGAGTGTCTTAGTTTTCCTGACAACCAACTTCTCAGCAGAAACCTTACAGGCCAGAAGAGAGTGGCATGAGTCTTTCACAGTACTGGAGGGGGAAAAAAAAACCTGGTAACTGAAAATATTATGTCCAGCAAAGCTCTGCTTTTCAAATGATGGAAAAATAAAGACATTCTCAGACAAACAAGAGCAAATATGTCTCCATCAAAAGTTTTCTATAAGAAATGTAAAGGAAAGTTCTTCAAACTGAAAAAAAGAGAGTTTCACAAGCAAGAACACATAGGAAGATATCAAACTCACTAAGAGTAATTATATGAACAAATTACTTGTAAGCACAGTGCATAAGTCGTTTAAATTTTTAGTATAAAGACTAAAATTCAAAACAATTAGTAACTATATTAACATGTTGACTATGCGACAGAGAAAGATGTAAAATGGGACGTCAAAAATAGCTTGTTGAAATCAAAAGGGGTTGGCTGTGAGCCTCATGGTAATCACAAAGCAAAAATCTATGAAGTACAAACTAGAAGTAATAAGCAAGGAACCAAAATGTACTACTAGAGTAAATCAATTAAACATAAAATAAAATTGTAAGAAAGGGAGAAAGCAAAGAATTACAACATAACTAGAAAACAATTTACATAATGGTTTATATATCAATAATTACCATGAATGTAAATGGATTAAATTCTCCAATTAAAAGGCATAGAATGATTAAATGATCTTTTTTTAAAAAAAGACTCAACTCTATGTTGCTGAAAAGAAAGTTTACTTCTCAGGACACACACAGAATAGGCTGAAAATAAAAAGATGAAATGAGATAACTCATGCAATTGAAACCCAAAAGTGGGGAATAATTGTAGAATTACAAAGCTAGAATTAGAATGCTTGTTGAAAACTACCTACCCAGTATATGAATATTTTTCTTTTTTCTTTTTGTCATCCTAAGAGATAGGGTCTATTTAAATTTCTTCAGTGTTGAGGAGCTCACTGCTTTGTGACTTATTAATTTCATCATTAAATTGTTGAAAAGGTCCTTCTCATGTTCATTTATTTAGGCAACCAATATCTATTTAGTATTGATTTCTATGCCAGGCACCATGCTTAGCACTTCAGATACAGTGGTAAAGTGGTTAACAGAAAACTCAGTCCCTAACATTCAGAACTTATGGTTACTCCTCGTAACTTTTTGTTGAATATGTGCAGTTGGGAATAATATAGGACCAAAAAGAAAAAGAAAGAGAGAAGGAAAGAAAGAAAGAAGAAAGAAAGAAAGAAAGAAAATAATATGGGACAAAGGGCTGGGGATTTAGCTCAGTGGCATAAGCACCTGCCTGACAAGCACGAGTTTGTGAGTTCGATCCCTGGTACAAAAAAAAAAAAAGAAAGAAAATAACCTGGGACAAAACTGCTGCCTTTTCTCCCATATGTGTGCCCTCTGATGTTTGTAGAAAACCTGTAGATTTTCACTTACCAGCAGCTAGTGTGGCTGTAAGGATTTCTTGGCTACAAGCTAACAGACCAACAAATGAAAGCCTCCTCACTTAAACAAGACATGAATCCATTTGGATAAAATTGGGTCACTTACAACCTTGAAGGAAGAATGAAAGAACCAGCCAGTAGAGAGCCAAACAAAGACAGCTTTGAGTAATAAAAGCAGGAACTAAGAATCTAAAAAGCAGAAATTTTGTTTTGTTTTGTTTTCTTTTCTTTTTGTTTTTCAGGTTGCTGCTATTGTTTCAGTAATGATCGTTTTCAATCTTTTGTATCTATGATCAAGATTCATATTTTATTTTTAAATTGATTTTTAACTGATAGATGAGAACATAAAAATTGTACATATTAATGGGGTACCACATTACATTTTGATACAGGTATAAAGAGTACAACATTTAAATGAGGTTAGAAATTTATCTCCTTAACTTCTTTAACATTTATTGTTTCTTCACAATGAAAACTTTCAAAGTTCTTTCATCTAGGTGTTTGAAATGTAGAATTGATTATTGTTATCTAAAGTCACCCTACTCAAATAACACAACTTCCTATTCCCATCTGACTATTCCCTATTTACTCTTAGAAAACACGTTTTAAAGTAAAAGTAGAACACTATGTACATTAAGAAATATACAGAGCACAGACAAGGGAGTCAGAACAAGAGGTAGCTGCTTTTTCAACTGTAGCAGAGCTGTTCCTCATAGGTTTTAAAAAGTCAACAAAGGCTTTAGAAGAGGTGCAAACCATTGCTAGACTTGTTTGCAGTGACCTACACTTGATCTATTTTTAGTCTTGAGGAAAGTGAAATAATAAAAAAAAAATGGACAGTGTGGTTGCCATGGTTATTCCCATCCACCATCTCACCTCTCCACCCATTTTCCATCATTTCTAGCAAGCCGGCTTCCCAGGGAGATCTCTCCGGGGCCAATAACCCAGGTATTTTATTTAACGGTTCCCTTTGGTGCCGCACTCATATGGTCACTTTTCACAGCTTCCCTCTGTCTTGCCAGTCTTCAGCACGGCTCAGGAAAGGAAACTACCCATCTAAAGCTACCAAGATATTGCTGCGTAGGTTAACCTTGCACGTGGCTGCAAACACTTATGAGTCTATTTCACATGTTCCTAACCCTTGAGGAAAAATCCCTGTGCAACCAGGGCAAAAAGCAATTGAAATGGTGGGTTGCTGGTATTACTTTTAATCTATTCACATGTTTTTATTAGTACATGTTTGTAGTACGTAATACTTGCATTCCTTGTGTGGAGTTGGTCTGTGTACATTACACATCCTAATGCCTTTTTTCCTCCCCACTTTTCCCTTCCTTCCATCTTTTGGTCCCCTCCTCCTTTGAGAAAGACTTATCTCCTTACTTCCTCTTACCTTTTATTTTGCTCATTATTTACACTTTGGGTTTCTCATATAAGAAAAACCAGGCAATATATAAGTCTGTGTCTAGTGTGCTTTTTTTTTTTTACCACTTATTTAATAAGCAAAAGAGGGAAGGTGGAATTTAAGAAAACAGAGTCTAGAGAATGCATTATTTTGTGATACTGAGTTAGACAAGTCTCTTGCTTGTTTTTGGTTCACTTCAGTAACTAACAAAGACAGTATCTCATTTGGAACCTCATAAGGGATAGTTTGCAGAGAATTATGTTGTCACGGGACATTTTAGTCTGTATTACAGCAAGAACCGAAGTTTGCTTTTCTGTGGACCCACTATTTTTTAATAATGGTATTGTTGATGTCACGCATACACCCACATGGCGAAACACTAGGTGGCAACCTTGCCTTTTGTGTCATCAGTCAAGGCCATTTAATAAAATTAATATTTAAGGAAACAAATTGAACCACCAAACTTCAGCCTTCCTCACCCTCAGATTTATTTTAATACTGCTACCCAGATATATCAAACCAGAAAAGACTGCTCTTGAAGGCAGATCCAAATTAGGGAAAATTTAAATGTGTACAGACTAGATTTTTTCAGACTCAACTAAATGCCAGCAGTTTCACAATTGTGAGATTTCTCTTGCCTTCCTGGGTATGGACAGTCATTGATTATTTTATTTGTTACTTATTTGTTTGTCTGTTTGAGACTGAGTCTCACCATGGTGCCAAGACTGGCCTTGAACTTGCACTCCTCTTGCCTCAGTTTCCTGAGCAGCTGGGTTACGGATGTGTGCCACTGCACCCAACTGGCATTCATTGATTACACTGCTTGCTCCCAGCATGGGGGATTCCATGATGAAGAAGAGACATCCTCCTCGCTTTTGTGGATCTTGCACTAATGTACACTTGCCACATTCACATGTAAATTAAAATAATTTTTCATAACACCTACAATGAAAATAGAATATGAGGGAGAGGGGATGGTGGTCAGGAAAGGCCCAGAGGAGCTGGTCCATGATCCAAAGACTGAATGAGAAGGAGCCAGACAGGCCGAGAGCTGGAGCAAGAGTGGCCAGGCAGGGATCTGGCGGAGCAAGTACAGAAACCAAGAGAGGGACCGGCTTTGGGTGTTTAAGAAGCAGAAAGGAGCCCGTGTGGCTAGAGTGCAATAGGGTGTGAGAAAAGTGGAACAAAACGAGACTGGAAGACAGACAAGGCCACACCATGTGCGGACTGGCCAGGGAGAAGATGGATTGCTTTTCTTTCAAGCTTGACAGAAAGCATGAGAAGAAGAGGCAGAAGGGTGAAGGGCCGTGCGTTCATCCTGGCCATTATCACCCGACTGGAACGGTCCTCAGAGGCATCGCACACACCACAAAGTGTGGATCCCCACTAGGAAAAGGCATAAGCAGAAGAAAAATCAATTTTTGGAAGCACTAAACCCTGTGATAAGCATCTGTTTCCCCCTGAGAAAGTATTTTAACTCACAAATGCCGCTTTATGCCAAAAGAAGAACAAAAGAGGTGGGATTATCTCATCGTGAGATGCACCGGGCAAATTAGGCTCTCAGACACCTGAGTTCAGTGTGGTCCTCTTTCCCTGACACCTGACAATGAAGCTTTATGATAAACAATGGTGACAACATGATAGGAGCCAGGGTCTGTTCAATGCCCTGAGGAATTGTGGTAAGAAGGCAAAAGCATTGTAAAGGAAATGCAGCCCCAAGATTTTCCTGCCAGTACAGCCACACTGAGTCGCTTATGAGCTATCTGCTCACTTAACCTGGTGCCTGGCCTTGAGCATCTTGGGCTGGAATCAGAAGGGAGAAAGAGGAGGCTCTGGCGCCCGACTGCACAACACGAAGACAATGGTGCAAGGTTGCATTTTCCTGCTCAGTTGCACGCGTGCATAGGACCCTCACAAGGACTTCAGCTGCTCTGTTCATGACTCTTTCCCCCCTCCTTTTCCAGTTGTTTTTTTTTTTTCTGGATCAGTGTCATCACTGAGAAGCTGGCTTATTGAGTAACATAAGTGAGGAATGACTATCTCATGGAGAGAACACACCCCATTGAAAGCAGTCACTCAGCTTTAGCCAACAGTAACGGAATGGGGGCACAATGTCATCTGGTCTCCTGATTCACCTAGAAAAACCAGAAGTCCAGATTTGTATGTGAAATTTCCTGATTGTTAAAATTTTACAAATAAACCTATTTTAAAAAATCACCAAATGATCAAGCAAATTTTGTCTCTGGTGTTACATGTTCTATGGTCCACACATTTGTGAATTTTGCATTAGTTATTTATTTCCCAACATTATTATCGACATCTCAAATGTATAGAAAAGCTGAACTATTTTACAATGTGTACTTCTGTATACTATCACCTAGATCTACTCACATAGCCATTTGCTGACTTATTTTAATTTAATTTTAACCATATAGGAATTTGAAGGGGCAGGAAAGTGCAGAGGAAAGGAGAAATCTCTATAAGGGTGACTCGAGCGTAATTTACTCATTTCTTAAAGTTCAGCTGTATCCATTTGCCCCTTTTCTCTTTGGCCATGATTTAAAACTGAACGCTCAGAATCAGGGACTTTAAAGCCCTGGTGAGCTGGGTGGTGCTGAGAAGATCCAAGCTGCTTCTCCAAGTGAGATCCCAGGAGCGAGCCCTGAACACCGGAGGGTTAGAGCCAGGCGAGCTCAATTCTCCTCTAGTGCCACAGACAAGCTCAGAACCTCAGACTCCCCAGAAGTGAGATCGTGCATCCAGGCAGGCACTGGCCTTGCATTGCCTACCACTGCCCTCAGAGTAGTCAGGAAGGGCCAGGTACAGACTGTGGGGTCCCTATCAGGAGGCAAAGCAGGGAGTTAGAGGTGTCACTAGTTCTGAGCGTGTGTGATCAGGACCTCTTCGCACAAGGGATGCGAAAGGGGAAAGTTAGAGTCAAAATCCTTGGCTGTGAAAACTCATTATTTTAATTAAGTCCCACGAGACTCGATGCAGAACTTTCAGGGGTTGAAAATAGCCTTTCTCAGGATTCCCACATGTGCTCTGGGAAGGTATTTAAGTCCTGACAGGTGCCCTCACATTGGCCTGTCTGAAGAGATTGATCAGCAGCCTGATCTTGTGCTTTGTGGCAACGGAGGGGCACCTGAGGAACAGAGAGGCGCACAAGCTTTCATACCCACTACTGTTCCCACTGCTTTCTCCTGCGCTTAAAGAAAATTACATTCCCCATGCAGAAGCAGTGTATCATTAAGGAATAGTAATCACCATGGTAACCAAGGACAGTCTGCTACAAGCAAATGGAAAAAAAGAAAGAAAAGCATCAAGCCAGAGCTTGCCACACCCTTATTCCACAGAAAATGCCCAGGCTTTTAAGCAATGTGGGAAGGGTTCTATTTTCTAGACTGACAGCGGGACCAGATTTTAGAATCATTACATCGCAACAATGAAAAAAACCTTACAGGATGACTTAGGACAGTGACTAACCACCTGCAAGGTCAGCAAAACCATTAAATAATCAGGCTGGCAACTCTGAAGTGGAGGGAGGGGGGCCATCTTGGGTAGAGGGGCCAGGCTGCCGGACGCAGCAACAGCAAGGAATAGGCAAGGTCGGCCCTCAGAGGTCAGACCTTGTGATTTTTCAGAGAGGCTGAGAACACAGTTTTTTGTGAAGTATCTCCACCTAGACTTAACAGATGACAGCTACTTTAAAACAGGTCAAATAAAACACATCTGTGAACTTCAGTTTACATTTGATTCAATGCACACAGCTATTCTTTTTCTTCAACTCTGAGGATACCAAGGCTCAGAAAAGTTGTTTGTACAAATCAGAGTCACTGAGCAAGTCAGGACCCCAGCTCTGGACTCCTAGTGTGATGCTCCTCCCCCTGTAGAATGGGGTACTGAAGGTCCACAGGACTCATTCCACTTTAATTGGAACATGATGGCCTCCTAATAGACTAAAATGTAAAAACCATAAAAACTCTTTTAAGGCACTGGGCCTGGTGGTGCACATCCCTCACTCAGGAGCCTCGGGCAGAGGATCATGAGTTCAAGGCCAACCTGAGCTACAAAGCAAGACCCTGCTTAAAATGAAAACGAAAGCTGTTTCCAGAGAGTAAAGATGTTCATGTGTTTCCTCCATCATGGAGCACGTGAACAAGCCGTGGGACAGCAGCACCAAGAGCACAACAGTGCCAGGCCGCACTGCGGCCTCCCCGATGGCTCAGCAAGTCCTCAGATGACTCGCTACATCCCCTCATCTTGTGAGGTGAAGTGGTGACAACCGTGGAGTCCTGAGCAGTGCAGTGTATTGTCTTTTTTTTTAATGGAAAAATGTTAAACAAAATTTCATAACGAAATGATAGGAAAATAACAATAGTTAATACATTACTTGTTATCTTTAAAGTGTTGCTCAGGGTACAAGATATGGGCACAAAAATTTCTCCCACTGATACTGGTACAAATCTTCCTTTTTAATGAAATAAGAAATATGATAGTATAACTGACTTGCATTTGTTCCCTTTTCCCTAATGTGCTTTCCCTTTTCACCCATTCTACTTTTTTTTTCCCTTTGAACAATTTCTTCCCATTTCACAATATCTATTGTACATTTTATATTTTATTGACTCTTCTCAGACCTGGAGACAATATGACATTTACACATGTGGGTCTGATTTATTTCACTTATAATTATGGACTCAAATTGCATCCAATTACCTATAAAAGTCTCAAATTTATCCTTCTTTATGGCCAAGTAGTATTCCATTGTTTAAAAATACCACATCTTTTTTATCCATTCCTTGATTGATGGGCATTTGGGTTGTTTCCAAGATTTAACTATTACAAATTGTGCTACTGTCTTAGTTACTTTTTGCTCGTTGCCGAGACAAAATACCTGACGCCCAAAGTTAGGGAAGGAAAGGTTTATTCTTACAGTTTCTCGGGAGTTTCAGTCCATAAAGTGGGCTCCAAGGCAGCATGGGATGACGGGGCTACAGTTCATGGCGGCTGCAAGCTGCAAGCCGCAATCCGCGCTGGTGAGAGAGAGGGCGGAAGCCGGGAAGCAAGCAAGAGGAAGACCCGCCTTCCCTTATACTGTATCTCAGCTCCACCCCTGGGCGGGTGTAGCAGTCACGTCATTAATCCTGGTGCTAGACAACAAACTGATCACAAGCATCAGAGTCAGCCCCATCAAAAGTATGAGGACTTGGGGGTACATAGCATATCCTATATAGCTACTATAAACACGGCTGCACATATATCACTGTGGTATGATGTTTTTAATTCTTCTGGGAAGATACCCAGAAGGGAAATAGCTGAATCAAATGGGAACTCTAATTCTAGTTTTTTGAGGAATCTCCTCACAAATTTCCACAGTGGTTGCACCAGTCTACACTCCCACCCACAGTGGGGAATGATTCCTTTTTCCCCATAGCCCCTCTAGCATTTGTTGGTTGATTTCTTGATAATAGTCGTTCTTTCTTGGGTGAGATGAAATGTCAGTGTTGTTTTAATTTGCATCACTCCAATGACCAATGATGTTGAACATTTTTTCATGTATTTATTTGCCATTTGTATTTCTTTGTCTGAGAAGTGTGTATTCATCTCATATGGCCATTTTTGATTGGATCTTTGAATTTTGGGGGTCTGATATTTTTTCAATTCTTTATAGATTCTAGATGCAGACACAACTACAAACACTGTCAGCCACCTCATCTTTGACAAAGGGGTTAAACATGTTCATTGGAAGAAAGCCTCTTTAATAAATGATGCTAGAAAAACTGACTCTCCACATACCAAAGACTAAAACTAAACCCATGTCTATCACCATGCTCGAACCTAAATCAAAATGGATCAAAGTTCTAAATATTAAAACAGAAACACTAAATCTACTGGAAGAGAAAGGGAGAAATCTCAAAGACATAGGGATAAGCAGAGAGTTCATGAACAAAACCCAGACTGCACAAGAAACACTTCAAAGAATCAACTGAAATTTCATCTTATTAAAAACCTTTGGCACAGCAAAAGAAATCACCAACAGAGTGACAAGACAACCCACAGAGTGGGAAAAAATTTTCACCAACTGTCCCTCAGACAAAAGACTTCTATCTAGTGTATTGTCTTTTATAGACAATGACAATCGCTCCACATGAGGACATGCCCTTTGTGGTTGTCTGTCTTTATAGGTGAAGGCAGGAGGCTGGCCAAGCTCTGCCAGCTTCCATTGCCAGCCCCTCCTGCCCAGTGACTGATTTTGCAGGATAGGATGTTGGGCTTGCATGCACTATCGGCTAAAGGAAGGCATTCTCCACACTGTAGGTAGAAAGAACAAATATTCATTGTGGGGATATGAATCAGGGAGTTAGGGTGGGCTGTGATGCTAAGGGCAGCTGCCAGTGTTCTTGCCTAAGGTCCTCCACCCTACCACACAACAACCCCAAGACCAGCATGTCCTGGAACCTAGGACAGTGCCTTGTTCATTATTACATGACCAACGGGCCACACTGCATATACATGCGTTGGCACCTTTGTAAGTGCTAGGAGTGTCTATATTCAGCCTTCCTTTCTTACCCAAAATGACCTCTGGATCCAGAAATGGGCTGTTTCTTTCCTGCAGTCCTACCATGCACTTCCAAGTTCACAGGACCACAGTGGGCAGTAAGAGAGGCACACTATGCTACCTTGTTCATTCTTTTTCAATTTATTTTTCTTTCTTTTGATACCAGAGTCGAGTGGCTTTTTTTTGTTTGTTTGTGTTTGTTTGATCAGGACAGTGAAAAATCCACACAATCAGGCCAGGCATGAAGCTCAGTGGTGGAGCACTACAAAAAGATCACACAATTTAAAAGTGAATACTAAAAATAAAATTCAGCTTCTTTCCACTCCTGATCCTCATGCCCCAATTCCCTTCCTCGCAGTGACAGTTTCTTGTGAGCCTTTCTAGAGATATTCAGCACATACTTTCATATGATTGCTGTTTGCTCTTTAACATGCTGTCTGTTGTTCTGAAACTTTTATCTCTCATTTAATATACTTTGGAGATGGTGCCATACTATTACATGAAGATCCATCTCCTTTTTTAAGCATAAAACATGCTGTTATTCCACTGTATGAATAATAGAAATTTATAACAGCAGTTTCATATTGATAGACAATTATTTGTAATCTTTTGCAATTTTGACAATACAGTCTATTTCATATGTGCAGGTAATGTATGACCATTGAATAATTTCTAAAAGCAGAATTGCTGGATCAAAAGGTTTGCATATTTTTAATTTTGAAAAATATTGTAAGAATGTTTTCCACTGAGATTACACCAGTTTATAGTCCTATCAAATTTATGCGAGTTGTTACTTCTAACCAGTCAACACACATACTTTCAATAGATTGTTGATAATCTGACAGGTAAAAATTGATACCGCAGTTCTAACTTTCATATTATTTATGATAAATGAGGTTAAGCCTCATATGTTTACATCATTCATATTTCCTTATATGTGACTTGTCTGCTTGTACTTTTTGTTTGTTTTCCATCAAGGTTTGAGAAATTATTTACAAATTCTTTGTCAACTGGAAAAAAAACTTTTTTGACATTTCATTTACTGAGGCTGGAAAAAACAGATGCAAGGGCCAGGGTTTTTCATTAGAAATAAAGGTCGACAAGAGACTGTGTCCCTGCAAGTTGTCACCGATTTCCTGTGAGAAGATAATACAAGGAGGGGGTGGTCAATAAAAAACCCTCTTCATCCTAGCCATTTGGGAGTTCCTGGAAACAGGAAGAGGGGTGATAAATCATAATTTTAACATAACTTGCAGTGTACAAGCAGCTTTCTGCAATGAAGACTTTCAAGGTTATGATGTCACCTGCTAAGTCTCACACAAGTGCCCACCTCTATAGATGAAACCAACAAGGCACTGAGGCGATTAGCAGACTTGAGACTGACCCATCAGGGGCTGCAGCACGCTGAAGAGTGAGCAGCCGCAGAGCCCCAGGCCACTAAGGAAGGAGCACAGCTCAAGTCACAGTGGAGCTACCGTAGCAAACGCCTTGGAGAAACCTACTGTGGGCACTTTTGATTATGGCCCTTTTGCCATGCATAAACTTTTTTTTTTTATATCTAGCATGTTAATGTTTTAGGGCTTCTCTAGGTGTTTGGTTTCACCAAGCTGAGAATCTTTTTCCCTGTCATAAAATTATTGAACTATTTCTCTTGCATTTTCTTTCACTACACTTATATTTTTGTTTTTTATATTCAAATCTTTTACCATTCTGGAATTTTTCTTCTGGTGTGAAGAGAGAGATAAGAATCCAAATAGCAATTTTTCTAGTTGACTTACCAAGTGTCCCAATGTTTCCCTTGCTTCTTATAACTGCCTCTTTATCATGCACTAAATTCCTGTATTTATTTGACCTGTTGTGGGGTCTATTTCTGGTTTCTTTGTTCTCTTCAACTCACCTGTTTACTCATGCGTTAATACCAAAGTGTTTTTATTTTTAATTTATGAGGTGCAATCGTAATACATGTCTAAATTTTTAAAAAGGTATTATAGTAAAAGACGCATTGCCATTAAACCCTCTCACTTTGAACACACTTGTCCCAGCTTTATTGCTAGTTTCTGAAGCAATTTTGAAAGTCCTTTTTCATGAGTGTCTTTATGAGGTGTGATCAAAAATAAGGTGAATGGTACTGCTGTGTGTCATCCAACAAAAAGGCAGATTTCTAAAAATATTACCGTGTGTCCTCATCCATTTTATTCTGGCGCCTTGCAGCTTCTAGCTCTACCCCCAAAGTCAAAATGACCATGAAAGGTGAACATTTTGAATACCTTCAGGTCTACAGCTATACTATCCTGAATGCTCCTGATCTCATCTGTACACATTCAGGTTGGGAGGCAGCCACAGCAACACAATTAAAGCACGCGCAAAAAAGGATTTCCATTACTCCTTCAGAAAGTGGCAAGAATGAAGGGATAAGTGTGTTCAAAGTGAGGGGGAATATTTGACGGCGACTGATGGTGTTGTGTGTTTTACCGTAATAAACTATTTTAATATGAACATCCACTGTGTTCTTCAATCATACCTGATATATATTACTTATGTCTGGCAAGACTGAGTTCCCTTCTTGGTCTCATAATTTTTCTGGCCATTCTTGAATTTTTTTGTTCTTATGTCATATAAATTTTAGAATAAGCTATGCCTTTAATCTCAGCTCTCAGGAGGAGGCTCAGGAAGGAGAATTGTGAGTTCAAGGCCAGGGTGGGTCACATGAAGAGTTCAAGGCATCCTGGACTACATAAAGAGACCCTGACTTAAAAACTCAAGAGAAAAAATGTAAGGTTATTTAGAGCTTTCCTCTACCCTACACAGAACTAAAAGCATTGTTACCTTTATTATGATAGTATTAAGTTTAAAGATTTAGAGAATTTGTATTTTATGAATGTGGGGCTTAATACACATTTCCTTTCATTTGTCTTTTTGTATTCATCGGTTTTCCACTTCATATAGATCCTATATATTTCTTGTTAGATAACTTTCTCAGTAGTTTATTATTACAAAAGGATCTTTAAGTTATAATTGTAACTAGTAGTTCTTTGTATACAGAATGCTATTAATTTTCTCATTGCATTCATAATATTCATTTTACTGAACTGTCTTTTCTCTAGTGACATGTAAATTCATTGTTATGAAATTTATAAACATAGTATCAAATCTACAATTAGTTGTTATTTTGCACTTTTATTTCTTTTTCTTGCTTCTGCATTGATGAATTAAGATAGAGAATAGTGTTAAGAGTAGTTTGCATCCTTGTCTTATTTTTGAGTTTAACAAGAATTCTTGTGTCTCACCATTAAGTATGACACTGGATATCTGTCTATCTATCTATTTATACATGTAACATATTAAAATGTTACCTATGCCTGGCTTATTAGAAACAGCTTTTTAAATCCTGAATATATGTGACATTTAAATAAAAATGACTTTTCAGCCCAAAGTCTCATGCACTGAGTTGGGACTTTGAGGAGGTGATTGGCTCAAGGCAGCATGATTCTCATTGGTGGACTGGTCTACTGATGAGTTTATGGCTAATGTGATGCTGGGAGGTGAAGCCTGGTTGGAGGAGTTGGGTCACTAAGGGCGTGGCTTGGAAGCCCCTGTTTCCCCTCCTCCTCTGAAAGCTCTCTGCTTCCTACCACCCTACCATGAGCTATTCTCCTATGCCATGATGTTTGCTTTGGAGCCAACCAAAATTATGGACTCAAACCTTTACAAACTTTGAGCCTCTCCTTCTGGGCAGGGGATATAGTTCAGCGGCACAGTCCCTGCCTGTCAAGTGCAAGATCATGAGTTTTGATTCCTGCTACAAAAGAAAACAAAACAAAACAAAACAAAAACTGTCCTTTAAATTGTTAGTGTTCCCATGATGAGAAGAAAGTAACTAAGACAAGTCCTTAGAGAGATAATTGAATGGTTTTACCCCTTTGCTAAATATGAACAATATTATTAGATTTCCAAATTTGGAGCTACCTTTGAACTATCTTCATCCCTTCTGGGGATGAAACCTGTTCTTTCTCTAAGGGATTCTGTTACAAACAATTTATCTAGGAAACTTGTATTGCTTTATGGTGTGTACTTCTCTTTTATGAGCTCTTCAACAGGTTCTGTCATCAAATCTGTTCAATTTTTAAAAAGAAGCTGGAAGCTTAGCTCCTCTGCATTAGTCAAGGGTTTAGACAGCATGAAGGTTAACTGGTCCTTGGCAATTTAGAAGACTTAGACTATTAAAATTTGTGGGTCTAGTAGTTTCTGGATAATAACTATTTAATAAATCATCAGTTTATCCTATGATAATTTATCTGTTGGAGTTTCTCTATATCTTCTGAGGTCATTCATGTTTGCTTCAAAGTCATCCCTTTAGCTAGGGTTTGAGTGAATACCCCAAGAATTCATGTGTTGGAATTTAATCCCCTCTGTGAGATGTTTGAGGGTAGAAACTTAATCTATGATGTTCAGTGGTGGAGCCTTTGGTAGGTGATTAGATTATAATTAGGTTACAAGGCAGAAGCCCCATAAGTGACTACTGATTACTTTAGAAGAAAAGAGAGCAAGGCCAGAAGAGACACACATACTTACACTCCCGGCTCTAGCCATGCAATGCTCTGCCAACAGGAAGGCCACCACTGAATGCAGACCCTTAACTTTGGACCAGTATCATAAACAAAACAAACTTTTCTTTTTAAGTTCTAGTCTCAAGTATTTTATTATAGTAACAGAAAATGAACTAATATATCTTTTACCTAGGGCTTTGTTCATTTTTCAGAAAAGAGGGAAATATTTAATTTCCTCTGGATATTTGGTTATTTCCCCCATGCTATTTCTGATTTTGTGTGTTTGTGTTTTCTTCTTCTTAGAGTGATTTGAATAGCTAGTGGTTCATTCTTTCTTAAAAAATGATAATGTGGGCCGGGAGTTTGGCTCAGCAGCTCAAGCGCCTGTCTGGCAGGTGCGAGGCTGTGAGTTCGATTCCTGGTGCCGCAAAAAAAAAAAAAAAAAAGATAATGTACCCAAAGTTATTACTTGTCTAAAACTTTTCTATTGCCCAAGTATTCAATTCATTATTATTTTATTTTAAAGAAATTTGTCTTATAGTATGCTAGGAATGACAAAAGTAAGATTTCACCAAATTTGCCATTTTTAAAAAACTCTGAAGTGACTTAGGTATTTTATATCAATGACCCATTTTAGTCCAGAACTTTATTTCATTTCTCTGAATTAGCCACCATGTTCAAAAAGTGATTTGAAAGTTCCACCAAAAACCCCCACAAAAACAAAACTCCTTTGGCCAGGGATTTAGCTCAGTAGCCTAAGAGCCTCCCTGGCAAGCACAAGGTCCTGAGTTCAAGCCCCAGTACCGAGAAAAAAAAAAAAAAAGAAACCCTTACAAAAACAAAACTCTCCATTTGCATGTGAATGCCTGCAATTGTATTTTAATAAAGTAAAGAGTATTTTAATAAAAATATGCCTCCAGTCAGGCAAGGTAGCACATACCTGTAATCTCAGCTCTTCAGGAAACTGAGGTAGGAGGATCACAAGTTTGAGTTCCACCTAGGGAATGTAGCAATTTATACAGACTCTGTCCCAATGCACTGGCAACCACTGAACTGGGAACAGCTACACTCAAGCCTCTCCCTGTGAGTCAGCACCATTCGTGGACTGAGGGGAGAGAGAACAATGGCCACACCAGCAAACAAGCCTGGTCTGGGAGTCAGCACCATGCACAGGCTGCCACTGGACTGGAAACAGTTAGATCCAAGCCTCTCCCCATGAGTCAGCACCATTTGCAGACTGAGAGGAGAGAGAACAATGGCTGCACCAGCGAACAAGTCCAGTCTGAGAATCAGCAGCACCATGTGTGGGCCACCACCAGACTGGGAACAGCCAAACCCCAGCCCCTTCCAGTGCACAGGCTGGCAAACAAGAAGTACTACCACCACCACCCCCATAAGCCACCAGCTTATCCACAGAAACACAGGATGTTATGATAGCTATCAAGGTGAAATGCAGTTGAATACCTATGGTGCTTTCATGTTTTACTAACATTGCAGGTCTAGGACCAGTGGTCTGATCATAGGTTCAGAGGATATTGCTAAGCAGTGTGTAATCCAGGAGGGTCTCCTTCTGAGGGTTGTAACCATTGATTCCCTGTGGTCTTGTCTTGAGGTCCTATATTGCTTCCATTGTTTTATTGGGTTGGGTTTTATTCTTTTTTCTTTTGTTTGATTATGTCAAATCTGATGGCAGGTGAAGCTATTTCAAAGATAGCAAGATATATTATGGTAGCATTTTGAATTTACCATTGCCTTGTTTTGAAATCCTTATTGCATTCACTGTTTTGTTTTCATGGTTTCTATTCTATTCTGTTCTGTTTGATTTTTACTATGTCTGAAGGTATCTGCAACTACTTTGAAGACATCAAAAGGCATTATGGTAACTATTATTGATTTCAGAATGTTTTGAAGTCCTGTATCTCTTACGCTGGCTTGTTTTCATTGGTTTTATTCTGTTTTATCCCCTCTAAAATTAAAAAAAAAAGACTGTCTCAAAAATAAAAAGGGGCTGGAATGTGGCTCAGTACTGATTAAATACCCAGAACAAATGAATGAATGAGTGAATGAATACATACATACATCCATACATAAAACATCTGGCTTCTGAAAACACTTTTGGGTTAAGATCAGCCTATCCAGGTAGAGAATAAAGCAGATGGTTATGGTAATACTAACATTTGCCTAAGGAATATGTAAGACCTGAAAATTCTGGGTGTTGTTAATCCTACCGCATCAGCAGAAGGTTATTAGACAAGACTTTGGAGCTTTGACATAGGGAGACTTCGGAATACAGGGGCCCATTTGTTTTAATCCAGTGCTTTTGACTTTGGCTACATATTAGAACCACCTGAGGAGTTTAGAAAATCTTGATGCCAACACCATCCTGTAGTCCCACTAATCAGAATCACTAGTGCTAGGACTGGATACCAGTATAATTTTATACCTTCCTGATTATAGTGTTCAACCAAGAATGAGGATAATTACTTTAATCTGCATTGTTCTCAGTGAGTACACCTGGGCTGGCCCTACCCTCTTCACTTCACACCTGCTGTGCTGCACGCCCCAGCTCACCCCCACCCATAGGTATCTCAGAAATTTTTGGCAAAGATCCAAGCAAAAAAACATATTTTATGTGCCCTAATAGAGTCATACAAAAATTTGTATTGGAGCAGAATTAAAGAAAAAAGTCAACCTTATTTTGTGCAAAGCACACTGGAAATTTTTTCTTCTACTTTATTCCATCCCAGTTAAAAAATAGAGCAATAATAATAAAAAATAATAATAATCTGGATACAAATTACTATATTGATTCTCAGACCACTAACTTGTGACCAACGACTTGAAAAACACTGCTCTAGACTGTTTCCCTGTTAGGCTACATTCTCCTCCAGCCCCTTTTATTCATCTTTGACATATGACTCATAGTAATAACAACAGCTCACAGAAAAGACTTGCTGTGCACCAGACACTTGGCTAACGTGCTGGAGGGGAAAAGAAAGTGGTATCTTTTCCTTCCCCACTGCTAGGTTCAGTGCTGAGACACCCACCCCACCCCCGCCCCGCGACAAGACAATGTGTATATCAAGAGAGCGTGTGCTAAGCATAACAAATTTGTTTAAGTTTTTCATGATTTAGAAATCTTCAGAAGTGAAGACCCAGGGAAAACTGTCTTTTAATGGACAATCATGATAAGTATGATCGAAGAGCAGAAGGCTATTATCTAATGATAATAAACTCAGGGAAGCTTCACAAAGCCTCATTGTTCAGATTTTTCTTGGCCCATAGGTATAGGGCTGGACCCCTCTGGAATGAATGATGTACTTCAGGAGACAGAAGTCAGAGAGTTGTTCTAGGACCTGGTTCAGGGGACAGACTTAGAGTGACTTTCCGGTTTTTTCAGTTTTCTCAGTTTCCTTCAACTTAAAGATTTCAGTATATAAGGTGCCATACTTTGAGGTAGTGTGTTCTGATCCCTGACACTGCACTTACTTTGTATGCATTGTCTTGTTCTTGTCTAATCCTCCCTGCAGGCCCAGAGAGTAGGCTATAATTTTTCCCATTTTGCAGGCTAAAATAGTAAGACCATCTATAAATAGAAAGACCACATGGCTTGTTTAACTCATACAGCTAAGGGTGAGAACCAAAGGTAAGCAGAGCTCATTTTCTTGAGAATTAGTCTAACTTACCAGAAATCCTTGAGGAAGAGAAGGATGTATTTATATATTTTAAACCATTATCTATAAAATAAAACCTTCCTATTTTCAGGAGACAACACAACACCTGGTGCCCAGTTGATGTTCAATAAATACTTGTTTTACTGAGTTCCCTTTCTCCACTTTTCCATCATTCCAAACTCTCTTGCGAGCAACCCGTAGAACACTCTTTCACACAGGCTGGGTTCCCCATAAATTGTCTGAGAGCTTGAAGGAGGCTCTGAGGCTGCTACCCAGTCTCTGTTGTGTCACCCAGTGGAGCCAAAGATGATGGTAGAGTAGGAGCTCAAATCCAGAACAACTCCTGGTTCAGACTCTTTACTCTCACAACAAAGGAGAGGAAAGAACTCCTGAATGATATTTTTTTTTACAAAATTGACTTATTTCTCCCATACACTGAAGAGACACTCAGCCATGGTGGTAGATATGTGAGGCATATAAAGCCCCAAATAGTAATGATCCACAGAGAACCTCTCCACATCACACCATAGTCAAAATTCCAGCAGCCTAACAGTGTCCCTATGATTCTTAAAAGCTTCTAGAGAAAAACAGAAAGTCACTTATAAAGGTAAACCCACTAGAATTATAGCAGACTTCTCAGTACAAACTGTAAAAGCCAGGAAACCATGGAGTGAAATGTTGTAAGACCCCACTGTGGAAGTCAGTGTGGAGATTCCTCAGAAAGTTAAGATTGGAGGTCCCATTTGACCCAGCTATTCCCCTTCTGGGTATCTTCCCAAAAGAACTAAAAACATCCTTCCACAGTGTTATATGTGCACCTATGTTCATAGCTGCCCAGTTCACAATAGCTAGATCTTGGAAACAACCTAAATGCCCCTAGACTGAGGAATGGATAAAAAAAGATGTGGTATTTCTACATAATGGAATACTACTCAGCTATAAAGAATGATAAACTAGACATTTTCACTCTTAAATGGATGCACCTTGAAAATATACTTCTCAGTGAACTAAGTAAGTCACACATATGTAACCATCGCATTGTTGCACTGGTGTGATGAACTGAAACAAAACCTATGTATATAAAAAATTAGCTAAGACAGTTAAAGAATTTTGAGTGAAAAGTAGTTTTCTCAGGATCATCTTCAAATTTCATTTTTAATGAGAAATGTTTATTTGAAAACAATAGAGCAATCTTAACAAAAAAGATAGTCATATAGCAGGTTTCTCTTGATTCATTGAGGCAAAAGTTCTGTGCTAATAATTTGTTGGATAATGTTTCATGTCTATATTTTTTATCCTAAATAATTTCTGGAAATATAATAATATGCAATGTGCTGATGATTGTTACTCTCTTATTGGCTGGTTGTGAAATTGTTTTGTTTTGGTTTCTTACTTCTCTTTTGTTTAAAATTAAAAAAAGAGAGAAAAAGAAATGTCCTAAGGCCTAAAAGACAACAACTTCCAACCCAGACTTGCACGTCCTGTGTTATGGTTGATACATTGTGTCAATTTGAGAAGTTTAGACGTTTAACTGAGAGACTCAGCAGGGAGCCAGGATCCTTACTTTGTAAATACCTTCATCCTGTGCAGGAGGAGGACACAGAGATTTTATGTGCTAAGGAGCTCTGGAAGGGGTGGGGAGGGTGTGTGGGGGGGGCTGTGTACAATATAAGGAAGGAAAAGAGGCTTGCTCTTCCCCTGTTTGTTCTGGCTGCTTTTCTCCTCTGGCTGCTGCCTCGAAGTGTTGCCCTAGTGCCACGCCACCCTGCCTTGCAGACAGCTGATTATGGACTGAACACACCAAAAACTGTAAGCTAAATAAACCTTTCCTTCCTTAATTTTGAGTGTTGGGTATTTTGTCCCAGCAATGATAGAAAAGTAACCAAGACATCCTGCAAAAGTTCTTTCAAAATTGATGGAGAAATACTGTATTTCCATGATAAAGAGCACCTCAAGAAATGAGCACCAAACCAGCACTCGAAAAAAATTCTCAAGGATACCTTAGAAAGAGGCAATGGACCCAAAAATCTAATAAAATGAATACACTGGACAAGGTGAACGGTTAAGCAGAAATAAAGAGAAAGAGGAAACAAGAAACAGAAAAATAACACAATGACAGGAATAAGTCAATATCTTTTAGTAATAACCCTCGATGTGAATAGTGTCAATTCCCCTAATCAAAAAACACAGATTGGCAAGAAACATATTTAATTCAAAACATAAATACATAGATTAAAAAATTAAAATATGGAAAACAATACTCCATGCAACAGAAACCACCCCCAAAAAAGCAGGAGTAGCTATCCTAATTTCCAATAAAGTTAATTTCAAGCCAAAACAGATCAGAAGAGGCATAGAAAGTCACTTTGGTATAGGGAATAATTCAACATGAAAAGGTAACAATTATAAACCAGTGTACCCAACTTCATAAAACAAACACTACTGGACATAAGAAATCAGATAAACACCAACACAGTTATAAAGGGGCGCCTTAGTACCCCTGTTATGGCTTGTATCTAGAGGTCCCCCAAGGACTAGTATGTGGTCCACGTTGGAGAAAGACCCATAGGCTGCTGAGAAGAATGTGTATTCTGTTGTTGTCAGGTGCAACACTCTGTGGATATCTATTAAGTCCATTTGTTCAAAAGTTTGGTTCAACTCTGCCATTTCTTTGTTGATTTTTTAGTCTAGTTGATCTATCTTTTTGTGATAATGGGGTTGTCATTGTTTACTTTTCTCGTTGCTGAGACAAAATACCCAACACTCAGAGTTAAAAGAGAGGGTGGCAAGGCAGAGGGGCATTACTAGGTGAAACAGTCCATGGGGGACAGGGCAAGAGAAAGGCACTAAGCAGCAAGGAGCCACAGCAGTAGAATCAGCAGCAGCAAGCCTGCCTCTCCCTTTTATCCCAATAGGGTGGTAACAACCACACCCAGGGTGGGCCTTCCCTCATTCACCCCTTAATCCCAGCATCACAACCTTAATCCTAGTATCTAACCCCAACCCAGCCACCTTCAAAAC
This sequence comes from Dasyprocta punctata, assembly GCA_004363535.1. Classification (NCBI taxonomy): domain Eukaryota; kingdom Metazoa; phylum Chordata; class Mammalia; order Rodentia; family Dasyproctidae; genus Dasyprocta; species Dasyprocta punctata. The sequence continues at coordinate 6,176 of RJWM01017659.1, read as the reverse complement.
TCCCCATCCATGAGGGCATGAGGTCTTGGGGGACATCTAGATAAAAGCCATAACAGGAGTATTAAGGCCCACCTTTATAACTGTGTTGGTGTTATCTGGTTTTTTATGTTTTATGATTTTTTTATGTTATCTGATATTTTGACCTTATCTAAATATGATAAAAGCCATTTATGACCAACCTACTGCCAATGTCATATTAAATGGGGAAAACCTGAAAGTTTTCCCTCTACAATCATGGACAAGACAAGGATGCCTGCTATCACCACTGCTCTTCAATATAGTTCTTAAAACACTAGCCAAAGCAATTAGGTAAGAGAAAGAAATAAAAGGGATATGTATAGAAAAGAAGTCAAAGTGTCATTATTTGTGGATGATATGATCCTCTAAATAAAAGACCCAAAAAGTTTACCAAAAATCTTCTAGAATTAATAACCAAATTTGATAGTATAGCAGGATATGAAATCAACACACAAAAATCATTAGCAGTCCTGTACATCACCAATAAACTCACCAAGCAAGAAATTAGGAAAATAATGTCTTTGACAATAGCATCAAGAAAAATTACTTAGGAGTTAACATAACAAAGGAAGAGAAAGGACCTCTACAATGAAAATTACAGTACTCTGGAAAAGGAGATTAAAAAGGACATCAGAAAAAGGAAAGATATCTCCTGTTCCTGGATCAGCAGAACCAATTTAGTCAATTCAGCCATACTTCCAAAACTGATAAATAGATTTAGCACAGCCACAGTCAACATACCAATAGCATTCCTCACAGCACTAGAGAAAACCATCCTAAAATTCATCTGGAAGAAGAGCCCTCACAAACCCAGACTTTGAGTTGTACTACAAAGCTACAGGATGAAAACAGCATGATATTGGCAAACAAACAAGTAAACAGTCATGTGGATCAATGGAATGGAATAGAAAATGCAGAAACAACTCTGACTACCTTATCTTTGACAAAGAGGGCCACGATTTATACTTCTGTACACCAAAGGAAGCAACCAACAAAACGAAAGACAACTTACAGAATGGGAAAATTTTTTTGCCAGCTGTTCTTCAGAGGACTTATATCTAGAATAAGGAACTTAAAAATTAAACTCTGGAAATAAAAGACCAAATCAAAAAATGGGCAGGTGAAATGAACAGACACTTCTCAGAAAAAGATATACAAATGGCCAGTAAATATATTTTAAAATGTTCAACATTTCTGGTCATTAGAAAACTGCAAATTAAAACAGCACTGAGCTTCTGTCTTCAGAAAGAATGGCTATCTTCAAGAAATCAGATAACAACAACTGCTGGCAAGGCTATGGGGGGAAAAGAAACCCTTCCGCTTTGTTGGTGGGAATGCAGACTAGTACAGCAACTATGGAAATCAGTATGAAGATGCTTCAAAAATCTAAAAATAAAAATTCCATTCGATCTAGCTATTTAGCTCCTAGGTATCTTCCTGAGAGAGTTAAAGACATCATATTACAGTGCTATATGCATACCCACATTTACAGCAGTGCAGTTCACAATAACTACATCTTGGAAGCAGCCTATATGTCCATTAAAAGATGACAATAAAGAAAATGTGGTATTTATACACAACAGAGTATTACTCTGCCATAAAAAAGATACATTTGAGTCATCTGCATTAAAATGGATTCACCTAGAGACCATAATGTTAAGTGAAATGCCTCAGAACTTAGCTTAAATACCACAGGGCTTACCTTATATGAAAAACTCAAAAAAAAAAAAAGAGTACAATAAAAGATTTTTAAAAAGAATTGAAAAACCAGAGTAAAGATGACTATGTGAAACCATTAGGAATCCAACAAATAAAAGTCATCCTGTTTCCCTTCACCAACCCCCAAAGGCCTCTAGGCATGAAGAATACTCAAAGTACATCCAACTTCATTTGAATCTCGGTCTGAACTGCCCACCACCACCATGGTCCTTGGACACCATGACATTCCTCTAAAAATCTGTGGAGTCAAAAACTCTCCACCCTGGTGGGTGGACTGAGTCGAGTACCTGGTTAGGTCATGACTCCTGTCAGTCCCCAATTGTGGCTCCTCCCATCATGCCACGACTAAGAGACCCTGTACTTGCCCCTATCAGGGCATCACTGGTGCACACTGAAGAGTGCAATTTCACTTTTAATAAATCTTACTCATGTTATTAAAGAATAAAAGAAAGTGGGTACACTAAAAATGAAATGCAGAAATAATCATTTTACAATAACCATGAGATCTTTATTATATTTCTTTTGTGTCTCAAGACTGCGAAGACTTGTTCTTTAATATAGTATAAATATCAGAATCACTTAAGTAAACATAAAGTAGTGATCAAATCAATACACTATATTGACTCACAAAGTCTGTTCTTTTGGTCTGTGGAGTTGTTTGGAGTTACAGTTCTTTTCTTTTTCCTATGAAATCAGGGGGCAAGAAAAGAATGGTAAGGCAGGTTTTTGTTGTCCACCTCTAAGTGGATTTGCTGCTCTGGGAATGATACCTCACTTAGCTAAGGAAAGACTGACCTAGGCGGCTAAGACCTGGTCCCCTAGGACTCTCCCTCGAAGATTTTCCTCCCAAAGCACCAGGGATACCATAGTTAGTTACACAATACAATAGTAACTAATCATTTCCCTTAATCAAGCAGCTGCCAACCCTTTCCTGAGTAACACACGTGTACTGCGCATCAGACACTGCGTCGGGGTTCACAGCACCCTGCCCCTAAGTATGGAACCTAGCTAGGTGTGCTGAGTTTTGAGCCAAAGGAATCAGGAGGGCTTCAGAAACACGGAGTCTCTCGGACTGCCTCTTCTCCTTCTGTCTGCTAACCCTCCTTCTTTTTCAAAACAAACCATGAAAACTAGAAAGGTCATTTAGACCTCCCTTCATTGAAAGTCGTTTGAAAGACCCTTCATGTGACACATGTGCTACCTAGACCCAGAGGAAAGGAATGCTACACAGAGGCTGAGAAGCACCTGAACACACGGGCCTGGCTACATTCCTCCCGGGTTTATTACCTTGGAGCCTGCCCAGTCATGTCCTCCTCAACTATCTATGTATTTCATTAGCCTGAGCATAAAAATGCAGTTTCTCTGGACCTTCGGATCATCATGTATTACTATATAAACGTGTGTGTGTGTGTGTGTGTGTGTGACTAAACTCAGAGTTTAACCTTCTTTACCACAGAGCCACATGCCTAGCCCCATCGTGTAAATTTTGATAAGTGAATTTGTTATGCTTTTTCCTCATTAATCTGTCTTGTACTGTAGGAGTATCAGCCATGATCCTTGAAGTGGGAAAAAAAAAAAGCTACTACTTTTCCTCCCCTACAGAGATCACTGAGGAATCAAAGAGGAAACACTGTGCTCTCAGCCCATTCAACTGTCTATTTAGATTCCATACCTAAGGCCAGGGTGCTATGAACCCCGACGCAGTGTCTGATGCGCAGTACATGTGTGTTACTCAGGATAGGGTTGGCAGCTGCTTGATGAAAGGAAATGATTAGTTACTATGGTATCATGTTGTTAGAGGCATACATTTCCCTTTGGGGATTTTGTATGTCCAAAAGGCATCAGCTCCCCTTCCTACCAACAAAGAGCAACTTTATTAATAAAGTTTTTTATAACTAAAGTATTTTACAAATGGTAACACCACCTGATTATTTAAGAATTTATGTCCAGGTAAGTCCAGGCCTTAACTGATGTCAGTGGTATGATGACGCGAGAAACAATTTCAAGTCTGGAAGATTTTTTGAACCTTAACAAAGTGAATTAAATTAAACATAATTCACCAGCCAGTAGAAAAAGGGAAACCAAGGGTATAAATTACAGTCAAAGAGATATTTGCCTCTAGGCCTTCTCAGTTTGACTCTTCTTGAACTCTACGCCATCGACCTCCTGGTGAATGGTCGCCAGAGTGAATGATCCTTCCCTCTGGATCCATGGCTTCCTCCTCCACACAGTGGTGCTGTAGAGGGCATTTCTGAGCCATAGCTGTGTCTCCGTGTCCTTCCCAGCCATCCACTGAACAGACATGAGAGTATGGGCAGGGCCTGCTGCTGGAGGCTGCAGCTCACACTCCTCCTGCAGGTGCGCCTTGGACTTCCCTAGCAGAGGTAGGCGAGGAGGTTTCCATGGATGAATGCAGTCCGCCATTGCTAAGTCATTTCCGCCCAGGCTTGTCTGCACAGTAAGAGCCAGCTGCTCTCCTCTTTACCCTTGTAGGCAGGACCCTACTGCAAGGGTCGGGTAGGGTTCACTCTACCATATGATCAGAGGCGGTAACTCTGGGGGTGACTCAATTAATCTAAGCCTGGAGCTAGAAAAATTTTCCTATAAAATGTTATTATGAGATTAGTTCAATATTTCATAAATATTTTGAGCTTGCTTGCTCAGATAGTCTCCATCACAACTACTCAGCTCTGCTGTTGTAGTTTAAAAGCAGCCATAGACAATATGTAAATAATTAAGTATGGTCGTATTCCAATAAAACTTCGCTTACAAAAACAGGCAACAATCCAGGTTTGGCTCTGGGGTAGTGGTTTTCTTACTCTCACTCTGAGCCAATCGTGGAATTATGGTCTCCTTTACTAGTGATCGTCTTCAGCAATGGGCATGTCACATATTTGGAGCAGTTGATATATAGGAGAAGTGTGCTTGAAGGCTTCTCACTGAAGGAGCCCCACCTTCTGACTTAAAAGAAGTTGCATAAAGATGTGATGCTTGGAGATACCTTTTTCAGCCACCGGAGACTAGTCTGAGGATAAAAACCTGCTCTTTGGATGGCAGGGTGGGGCTACGGAAGCCCCAGATATCCTGGACGAGGTTGGGGAAAGGTTAACTCCCTGATTTCACGATTCTCCCAGATTCACAGCACATTTCATTGGTCAAATCCAACTGAAGGCTAGAATGCCAGGGAACTCATTGATACAATCCACACAGCACAGCCTCCTCCGTTTAAAGAAGGTGGGGAAAGACACTGAGAGTCTGGAGGGCCAAACAGAAGATATCCAGCCATGGAGTTAGGAGAGGTAGTACCACAAGGAAAACAGGAGTCCAAACAAATGAATGGGGATTGACCGGGCATCACAAAAACTAGATGTTTGCCCCAACAGTATTTTTGCCTTTTGAGCATAAAGCTAATGGCCTAGATAAAAGAAGCCTCACATCTAGAGCTTCATGGCCATGAGACACTTCTTCTTAAACCAACTCTTGACTCCCAACAACTTATTCTCTTTCTTATAGCTTTTTTCAGTCACATCACTCTTTTGGCTACAATTTCTCCCATTTACAGTGTCCTCCTATCATTTGATGTTGCCAATTATTTTTCCAGTATGAGACTTCCCCCTTTTCCCAGTGTTCAGTTCAAACTAAACTCAACAAATCTTGGCCTAGAAATTTCATCTCATTTTTCAAAAGCTGTACTATAGCACTCTTGTTGCTCAGCATAGCCTAGGTTTTCACTCTAGAAGGCTGAGTCCCAGCCACTTGCCTCTATGACATTGTTTGGCCTACAATGTGCATCGTCACTCCAGATCCCCTACATCGTTGCCATAACACCTTTTGGGTGAATTCAATTTTCTGGCTGCAATAAGCAGAGAGAAAGCAACCTAAAGAGTGGGCATTCTGGGAAGTTAGTTCACACAGGACGCCAGGAGAGGGAGCTTCTTCCTGCTGTCGATCCAAGCTTTATTCCACGCAGTAACGCTGATGCACAGGAAAGGCATGACAAAGCAAGCAAGCTAGCAACTGGAGGACGTGCTCCTTACTGGACTGAACTAAAGCCAGTGGGAAAAGAGAGCTGCTTACTCAGGAGCACTTCCTAAGAGGTCTTAGTGGTCTAACATGTAATTTACTCACTTTACTTATTTTTCCTACTCATTTTATTTCTACTAACTAGCTTTAGTAATTTTTCTTCCTCCTATAGAACCTACATTCCCTCTGACCGATAATGAACTTTCAACATTTGCTCTTTCAGACTTATATTTTGTTTGTAGAAATTATGCCAAGTCCCCGTGGCCCACACCAAATCCAGTCCCTACTCTTCTCCATTTACCAATTCTCTTTCCTGAACAAGGGCCCCTACTCTACCTGCGCCCTACCCCAAGATATGTACTGTGTTTCCTTTTCTCTGAGCAGGTTTTATCTCTCCTCCTTTAATCCAATTTTTT
>RJWM01017658.1:0-42420 GCA_004363535.1 Dasyprocta punctata | reverse complement strand
CTCAGCATTGGAGATCAGATTTTCACCTAAACCTCTTTCAGCCCAAAGCCTGTATTTATTTTGTTATATCTATTCTCTCTCCTCTTTGCAATGATGCTTGAGTGTATTAAATTCAGCAAGCAGAACTTCAGACAGAAACAGTTTACTTTTTAAAAGAAAGAAAATGATTTATTTTTCCCTCAGCTCGGCTCTGATATGTATGAGAGCAGTTTTATGCCTCAGAAATTCTTTTTTGTTTTTTCTTAGATATAACTTAGAAAGGTTATGATCAACACAATTGCCAAAACTGAGTAGGCTGAGCCCTAAAATAATATAGAGAAATGAAGCAAAGATGCCATGTTAAAATGTAGTTCCATTATATTTCAAGAAGTTCTGGCAAAACATAGGTTCCTACTGAGAGGATTAAATAAGATGGTCAAGTTATTAACAACAGAGGATTTAGATAAGAGATCAAATAGTAGTCTATTGTTTCTATTGTTTTTACATGTTGAAAAGAAATTATCAAGATTTCTTTCAACCAAATATACAGCTAGACAAACACAAATGTTGATATGCAGACCCACTTCTGTAAATAAAGTGCACATTACTAAAACCTATAATCAACAAATTTAAAGGAAATACGAATAGCATTAAAGGATTTCAAGGAGTAAGCAATCCATTTCAAAATCGTTGCAGTCTGTTAGATAACACAATGTCACTAATTCAGTATTGCCTGACTCACAAACAGACTGTTTTCAATATTTTGAACTCAGTACTACTTTTGTACCTCTGAGTCCTATCCAGACTAAATATCCAGTACTTTCTAACACTGAAGCTTCCTCTGTGAAATATTCTTGCTTCCTGATCTCATACCCTTCCTCATGCTGACCTTTAGTCAGACAGTTCTTTGCAGGATCAGTTACCAGAAAGCTGGCACAATCCACTGTCAAATAAGGCCTTTAGTTGACAGGACATCTGAAGCATAAAAAAATAGGTAGATAGATAGATAGATAGGTAGGTTGATAGATATACATAATGAATCATGGTCCTTTACTAATAAAATAGTGCTTTATGTACTGTAAATATATGACATCATTGAGAAGAATAACTTTCAGAAGTTGAGTCCAGTATTCTAAGTACTACTGACAACAAGTTTTTAATATTTTTATGACAATTCATACTAGTACTTCTGATATCATCTTAGTATCTATAAGAGGCAACCTGAGAAGCCATTCAATAAGAAAGCAAAAAATTCAACTAAGTCTGTTAATATAATTTTTTCTTGGTGAAATTCATATAGAAATAAATACTTACTTTCCTTGGCAAGAACATAATCATACTATGTAAGCATTACTTTAACAAGTGTATGTGTGCATGTATAACAACAGCTCCATTTTTCAATATTTATTCTCTGAACTACTATGAATTACTGCAATTGGCCCCATTGAATGGCCTTGCATCCATCCTATCTTCCTTTCTTATTTTCATTTTTATTCTGTTCCACAACTATCTGAACACCAGTCTTTCTATATCACTACATTAAAACATTTTAATGGCCCTGTATTTCAAACTGGATGGTTAGCTACTCCTTACCATAGAACAGGAAATCCCCTGTGATTTAACCCTCATGAATATTTCCTGTTTCATACATCATAATACAATCTGTGGCAAAGACTACAAGACACAATACAAGACATAAAACAATGAACAAACTCAACGCTTCCTCACTCCTGGGTAATTTTTTACATCTGTGGCTTTGCTCAAGGCAGATCCTTATGTGCATCTCTTACTTTCAGTTCTAGTTAAAAAAATAAAAGCCTTCACCCAAATTTTCTTAAATGTAAGAAATTAGTTGGTGCGTACTGATACAGAGAGTATGTGGTTTTTAAGGCTGGGTTGATGAATGTTCCCCAAAGACTTATAGTTAGTCAACATTAGGTCACATGTCCTTTCCTAAGCCAATTGTTTATAAGGAAGACAGGGTCCTTAGAACTAACCACTAGCTGATATAACTATTCTTCAATACAGAAAAGCAAAACTGATGTTGAAATTTTAATGCATAGATCTGTTCTCATATGTAAACTTCAAAAATAGCCATTCTTTGATAAAATTATCAACTTTCTACCACATAGAAGACAAGTTTAGTCACTATATCTTTAAACTTTAAGGATAAATAGATAGTTTAAAATTCTCTGTGAAGTTTAGAGGCAAAGTCTCACAAACCAACAGTCGATGATTGTATGCACTTTTGATTAAAAAACAGATCAACAGTAACAATAAATCATGCCCAAAACAGGTAAAAATCAACACCAATACTTAGGATTCATTGGGCTCAAAGACCTAGTGGCAAGTCACCCCCTTGGCACTGTAGAGGACTCCTTAGTCATCCAACAAGGCAATCCAACTTTGTGGCACCTAAAGCAATCCAAAGGTTTATTTTCCTCTGTGACCACATCTGGCAGGGCACCATGAAGGTTTTCCACTCTGAAAGGATCAAACCTTCAGCGAACTTTGCAGTCTTTTCATTTTGTTGTAAATTTTGGGAACTGGCAATTTCCTTAGGAATTAAATAACCCAGACGCTTGAGTGTGATGTTTATATGTATTTCAATGCAATTATCTTAAAATACCAAGAGGTTTACAGTGTTTTTACCTTGTGTTTATTTGGTTGGCTAGAAACCACATCCAAAGATCATATATATGCAGTTTCTGACTGTGGGAGTTTCTGTTGCCTCACAGTTAGGTTTTGAGCATTATCCACTCTCTAATCCACAAATTAATGGTTTTAAACTGAGATAAATCAAAACTTGGAATATGATTTTGTCCTCTAGGCTATGTTCCAGAGACTTCTTCAAGGAGATAGAATTGTTCCTTAATCATCACTTGAAAGACTTAAAAAATGCTCAAATCATTTTCTAAGACACATTAATTAAAAAAGAATATCAGAGAATGGAAACAAAACCTCATTATTTTTTTAAAAGTTATATGCAAGCAAATTTGCAACCACTCTTTTTAACTACTCTTATTTGCAAGAAGTTTGGTGGTGTAAATTTCATTTACTTAATCTTCTGTGAAGTCTACTTTTCTACTTTTGAACACCAGACCTTAAATTTATACATATTTTCCACAATGTAAATAATCACATTATCAACCTTTCATTAAATGTGTGTGTCACTGAAAGACAGAGAAATTAACCATTATAAGACTATCTTCCACATATTTTTGGTATTCTGAGAGGCCTACACTCTTCTAAAAAATCTTAATGATGGTTATAAGAATTATTCAATGCATTGCAATGTTCTGATATATTTCTAAGAGTCCCACAAGATATCCTTTTTAAATGTGTGGCAAGTTATAATTTAAACAAATATTGGAGATTGTGTTGCTGTTTTCTTCAGCAATTCAATTCTATATGTTAAGGTATATCAATTGTAGAAATTCACTGTTTGCATCAAACCTTTCAATGATGTTGACAGTTATAAACCAGAAAAATTACATCCAATTGACAAGCAGAAAGGATGGTAGTACATGAGTAATTGGTAGTGCACAAAATCTATGAGAATTCTTATGAATCACTTTCAAGTAGGAATAAAACTAAGTGAGACACAACCAGAGTGTTGCTATAGGAACATTTTAGGTGACATTGTTAGTTTTATGACCATTGACTAGTCATCTGTGAAGTGAGACACATATTTTGAAGCTCAATTTGCTGGTTTTTTCCAATGTATTGATTATGGCTTTAATGGTGTCTTTGACATCATTTTTCTCCTCCTTAGAAACATATATCTAGGGAAGATCTATGTGAATGATTTCAGTAATGGATCTGAGCACCATTTTTGGAATAGATTTGGGGTTAGTCTTTTCCAAGTGTGAAATATTTTAATAGGACTCCTATTCCTATTTTATAGAACTTTTCATACAGGAGACTTTAGAGTAATTTCATAAATTATCCAAGGTAACCCATAATGTATGTGTAGGCCTAGTATTTAAAATTTGGCAATTTCCAAAGCCACAAATCATGCTGCTTTTCTTCCCTGGTAAATGTATGCCCAATTAGAAACAAAGAAGTTGGAGACATTGGTAAGAACAGAGAAAGAAACTAGAGGGTGTTCAAGTGACCTTAGAAGATTCCCATTGTGGACATGGACAGTACCCAAGGTTGACCTTGCCCATGTCTGAACATTCCCAAGACTATCACATATGTTTAGCTATTTTTAAATCCTTGCTTCTTAAGTCCCACACTTCACATTTATGCATAAAAAATAGTAATAACCAAAACAATCATTGTGTATTAAATCATCTTATTTTAAGCTAATAGATAACTAAAATTAAGACAGAAAAATAAAACAGAAATGTAGTATTCCATTGTAATGAAATAAATAGGTGGAAATAGTTTTATTTTCATATCTTTAAAATTTGAGTCTTTACTTCAATAAAAAAAATTAGGCACTGAAAAAGAGAAGTCTACTTGATAAGTAAAATATATATATATATATATATATATATATCCTACTAAGGGACTATATATATATATATATATATATATATATATATATATTTTACAAGAAAATAATGAGACTGAAAGATGTAAACAGTAAAATCTGTATATTAGTTTAAAATTTACTGCTTTTCTTAGTCTGAAAACAATAATAACAGTAGAGTTAAAGCCCAATAAGTCATAGAAGAAATTTCTAATAAAAACACACAGAAGCCTAAGGCAAAATATGTTTACTGCCTAATGTACTGAGCATAGTGACATGGTAAATTTAAACTTTGAAGGCAGAGGAATTACATCCAGCATAGAGTCCTCCCTGAGACAAGGGATGATGAAAGGCATGCATAGAATATAGTAAAAGGAAGATGAATCAGTTTCTTTCTAAAAGATAGATTATGGAAAACAATCTATGCTTTTATGAAAACTTATGCAACTGAGATTGCAAATACACTGAGGAGCTTTTGTAAAATTTGAGAAGACTCATCAGAATATACATTTAATTCCAAAAATGTGTTCACACAGAAAATGTCCATAACATTTGTGATCTAGAGCAATAAGCTGGCCAACAAACAGGCATGTGGAGAACTATGCATCTTCTGGTTTCTTTGCAGGTCTGTTTCCTCTGATAAAGAAGGCCCATTATATGCCAATACATAAATAATTGTCTCCAAAATGGAAGAAAAATAGTTTACCAAAATCAGTACCTAAATGTTTAGATATTACTAGAAAATATATATATAAAGATATTAAAGAATAACTTCAAATCCATGAATAAGAGAATACATGTAGAAAAGTAAACGACTATAATAGGTACAATATTGGCTGTAACATGATAGCTGACCAATATGGTATTATGACTTTTGTCTACTCATTTTCATTAGACTATATTAGGGTTTTACTAGAGAAAACAGATACAACACAAGATATACAAGTGTATGAGAAACAGAAGATTGGCTTACGATGGTCAGCCATAGAGTCAAAAGAGGAAGTGTGCAGAAGGTGTCTGAAAACCTGAGGCTGAAGGATTCAGTCCGAGGTTTGGAGTTCACTGCAGTGTCCTACGCAAGTCTGCACCAGGAGACTGATAGGTCTGCGACAGAAGACTGAAGAATCTATGCTGGAAGTCTGAAGGAACCAAGGCTGAAGCCAAAGAGTCTGTCTAGAAGTCAGGAGACAACATCTAAGCTGCCTTTGAAAGCCCCACTCCCCACCATGACTGCAGGAGGCTTTTGGGGGACATCCAAACACAAACCACAACAGTAATGAAAACCTTAAATAAATTATATAAAGTATATCCTATAGAATTAATAGCTAAAGATATGTAAATTAAAATTAAACACAACTGGTTCTCATTATCATAGTAAAAGTATTTGCAGTTGATGACTTCAAGATGTAGCAGGAAACATAAGCATACTTTCTACTATAAAAGTGTAATAAAAGATATATATATTTCAAGATGTGTGTGGTGACACATGTCTGTAATCCTAGCACTCTGGAGGCTGATGCAGGAGGATCACTGTAAGTTTGAGACAAACATGGGCTACAAAGTGAGTTCAAGGCCAGCCTGAACTGCAGAGTGAGACCCTGTCTCAAAAAAGATATATATATATATATATATATATATATATATATACAGAAATTATGAAAAAGAGCAATTAATTCTAAATTGAACATGGAATATAAATGAATAAAGGCAGTATTTCAGATCAAACAAATGCTTACCAAATAATTTCGGGAAATTCTATGGCAGTTGAGGAAAAACTAACTGATATGACACACAGATTATCATATCAGGTTTTATAAATGCATACCCACAAATAACTGAAGAAGGCCTCTTTATCTCATATACACATGGTCCTACAGAAGGAGTGAGATGGGAAAAATACACCCAAAAGTTATATTCGGTAAGCCTCAAATATTTCCATTTCCAAAAACCTTCTTTCACTAGATAATGGTCTCTTTATCTGCATCCCCTATACCCCTGTTAACTTCTAAAATGCACAGAAAATGCAGTGTTTGTATGCCCTGAACTGCTCAAACTCTTGTCTGGCCTTCAGAAAGAAAGATCATCAATTTAAAATTCTCTGAGGGCTTAAAATGATATATGCATGATACTTTGCCATCACCACTTCACTTAAAATAGTTAATTGCTCTACTATGCTCACAATATTTTGGAAAAATCTTTGTTAACGGAATTTTTCACATTACTGGGTATTTATTAGGAAATCAGTAAATGTTCAAAGAATAAAAAGTCTGCATTATATATGATACATATAATTAAAAATAACAATTAAAAATTATCTTCCTCTCTTTGGTAGAACCTAGAGTCACATTAAGAAAATTATTCTCATTTGTAAATAAAATGGCTAGACTAATTCATTCCTGGGTTTGGGCCCAAAAACAACAAAAATGACAAAACCTACTGTACTGGTATCACAAGCATACAAGCCTTTATGTATCTCCATAATACTTAAATTATTTTCACCTATGATTACTCATTATCATTTTAATAACCCTTCTGAAAGGTCTCTATAGTTATGTCCTCCAAATAAAACAGATATTTAAGTATTTTATTGTGTTCTGTGTGGGTATACATTAAGCTAACATATTTAGGAAGTATTGATCTGTGTTTAACTCCTGAAGGGAAAAAGTGTTAAAACAACATTAGACCTTGATTCAACTAGCTAATTCTGTCATTTAATGTCTTTGCTTAAGAAAAAACTAATGTCTTAACCTGGTTTTGCTTCATGTTGGTAGAAATGAAAATACTAAAGGTATCTCTTTATTTAAAGTAAAGTTAGTTTTACATATTCATCTTCTTTTAAGAGCCAGCAGAAAATGAGTCATAACCTTTTTAAAAATTAACATGGCTAAAACAAAGGTTAAGTATACTTATCTGAAACTTATACCAACTGTTTTTGTTAAAAAATAACAAATTGTTCCTGTGCAAGTATGATTTTCTTATAAACAGAAAAGTAAAATAGGTATTTTTTAAAATGTCGACTACTCTGAAAATGAAGCACGAATGCATCTAAGGAGGATAGAATTTTATCTTTTGTGACACTGAACATACAGAGAAAAGCAAATAAAAGTTTACTTTCTGCTAGCTTTTGTTACTACTCATTCTCATGTCTGCATGTGTGTGTATGTGTGTGTGTGCGTGTGTGCGTGTGTGCCAGTGTGTGCGTGCCTCCGTGTAGTTGCATTTATAAGACAGATGGAAACAGAGTAAAGACAACTACCTAACTGGTTGCTACCGACCAAGAAAAGATTATGAAAGTAGCAGAATATGGTTCATCTCTAGGATTCAATTTTCTGAATTTAAATTCACAGAACATCTAATTGTTATATCAAGTTGTCTTAGTGTACATCTTTTTTATTCCCCATTCCAATGACCTTCCCTCATTTAACCAGCAATTATAAGAGTTAAGAACAATTATGTAACATGTAACAATGTACTATTACAGAATCTTATTTTGTTTTATTCAATCATGTTGCAATGCTTCAAGGCAATTCTGATTTTAAATGTTTGCCATAGAATACTCAGTATAAATTATTGCTACATCCAATCAATAGAAAACAAAATAAACCCTTTGGTTGTGTACATAAATAAACATGTACCTTTTAAATCAGTATTCTTATGATCTTCACTTGACCTAAACTTCATCATTTCACTCTTTGCATTCAGATTGGTCCTTTAGTCAACTAAATTTATTGCCTATTAGGATTCAAGAGCATCAGCCTTCTGGTAGTAAGTTTTACTCACAATTCCTTAGTAGTTTGTGTGTAATCTGGCCTTTTCACTTGACTTCACATTTGTTTACCTCCAATTTTGGTTATTTGTCTCTACCCTATAAATGTATCAAAATTTTCTTTCCTTTGAGGTACAAAAAGCTTACACTTATTTCATACATACTTCCTGACTATCAGTCTTCAAAGTATTTTTTGTCCCTTCAGCACAACTCCTGATTTTATCACTCATCTTTGTGTTTAGCTTTTATATTATATATCATATAATGATATAATGATCCCTTTTTAGTTTTAAACTTTTTATCATTTGGCATTTGATTAACCCTGGATTTTTTTCAGTCAAAATATTTCTCTGTGCATCCACATTCTCTTTGGTAAAGAAACAATGGTTAATATTTCTTTGAAATTTTCAAATCCTTATTTTGGTTATAAAACAATTGCTTTGTAAAAGTTTGAATTCATGTTAATCAAAACATGATGACTAATAAATATTTAGTGTAGTGTGTATTCATCTCAAATGTCCACTTTTGGACTGGATCTTTAAATTTAGGGAGTCTGATTTTTTTCAATTCTTTATATGTTCTAGATATTAGTCCTTTGTCTGAGGAACAACTGGTTAAGATTTTTTTCCCACTCTGTGGGTTGTCTTTTCACTGTGTTGGTGATTTCTTTTGCTGTTCAGAAGCTTGAGTTTTTTCATTTGTTTGTTTACTTTTGCTTTTGTTTTTGAGACAGCGTCTCAGTATGCAATGCAGGCTGGCCTTGAACTCACTATGTATTCCAGATTGGCCTTGAACTCACAGCAATCCTCCTGCCTAAGCCTCCCAAGTGCTGGAATTACAGGCCTGTGCCACCACGCCCAGCTTCAGAAGCTTTTTAATAAAATGAGATTCCAGTTATTGATTCTTTGTAATATTTCCCATGCAATCAGGACTTTGTTCATGAAGTCTTTGCCTATACCTGTGTCTTCAAGATTTCTACCTATTCACTCTTCCATAAGATTAGGGTTTCTGTTTTAATATTTAGACCTTTGATCCATCTCAATTTTAGTTTAGTTCAAGGTAATAGACATGGGTCCAATTTTAGTCTGTGGCATGTAGAAAATGTTTTCAAAGCACCATTTATTAAAGAGGCTATCTTTCTTCCAGTGAATGTTCTTGGCCACACTGTTAAGGATAAGGTGGATGAATGTGTTTGGAGTTGGTTCTGCATCTTCTAATCTGTTCCATTGGTTCTCAGATCTGGCTTTTTTTTTTTTTTTTTTTTTTTGGTCAGTATCATACTGTTCTATCACAGTGGCTCTGTAGTATTATTTCAATTCAGGAATTGTGATTCTCCCTGCTTATCGTGATCCTTCCTGTTTGACTCTGTTGTCCAGGATTGATTTTGCTATTCTAGGTCTCTGCTGAATTTTAGGAATATTTTCTTTATTTCTGTGAGATATGCTAATTTTTCTATTGGGATTGCATTAAACCTATATAACAATTTTGGGAATATGGCCATTTTCACTAGGTTGGTACTTCCTACCCAAGACAAGGGATATCTTTCCATTTTCTGATATCCTCTTTGGTCTCCTTCTGCAGAATACTATAGTTTTTATTATCAAGATCTTTTACTTCCTTTGTTTGATTGATTCCTAAGTAAATACATATATGAACAAAGTGTTCAACATCACTGGTCATTTAAGAGATGCAAATTAAAACAACACTAGATTTCATCTCACTACAGAAAGAATGACTATTATCAAAACATCAACCAATAGCAAATGCTGGCAGGGTTGTGAGGAAAAAAGAACTCTTCTTCACTGTTGGTGAGAGAGCAGACTAGTGCAAATACTGTGGAAATCAGTGTGGAGATTCCTCAAAAAATTAGGAACAGAGGTCCCATTTGACTCAGCTATTTCCTTTCTTGGTATCATTCCAAAATAATTAAAAGCACTCCACAGTCATGTATGCTTATCCCTGTTTATAACATCACAGTTTGTAATATCAAAATCCTGGAAACAATCCAAATGCCCATCTACTGAGGAATGGATAAAAATGTGTTTTTTTTAAATATACAACGGAGTGCTATTCAGTCATAAAAATAAATGAAATAGTTATTGCTAAATGGATGGACCTTGAAACCATATTCTTAAGTGAAATAAATCAGACAAATGCATAAATATTGTATTTTCTCTCTGGTGAGAGAAACTGAAAGTGTAAATAAGAACCAAAATGTGTAATAGATTTTGTAAAACTGGAAGAAATTGTTCAAAAGGAAAGATGAACTAGGGGAGGAGTAGGAAAAAAGGAAGGAAAAGAAAACAAAAAAGTGATGAAAGAGGATAAAGTAAAAACAAAGTTTTGTAAATAAAGGAAGAGGAGTTGGAAGGGAAAGGAATGGGAAAAAAGGAGAAACTAAGATATATCATGTACAGCTACAAATTCCTTATGATCTATCTATCTATCTATCTATCTATCTATCTATATATGTATATATATAATATACCAGTAAATTTAATAATAATAAAAAAGGTTCCAAGTAAACATTACTATCAAATGCCCATTTTTCTTATTTTAGCAAGCAATTCAATTGACCTGGTCTTATGGTTTCTGTCTGACAGATGAACATTTTTGGAGGTAGACCAAGAAAAGTTATTATGGTTTGTGCCTAGATGTCCGCCCAAAGGCTAATGGAGTTAAAGTTGGGACTTTTTCAGAAGTGACTGAATGTAGAGTGTGTGATGCAGGGATTAAGGGTAATTACTACATCACCCCAATGATTGGTTTAACATTACCCTAATCTAAATAGCCTAGGGTATAAAAATAGCAGAATGAAACTACTAAGATCTTTTGCTTGCTTTGCTACCCCTTGGCTGCCATGAACTGTTTCTGCTCTACAATGCCAGACAATTATTGACTGAACCCTCTGCAAACTATGAGCTAAATAAACTACCTCCTTTAACTTTGGGTGTCAGGTATTTTGTCTCAACAAGGAAAAAGTAGCAAAGAGAGTAATCTAGTCACTGTCTGAAATATGCTTGAGTCCTGTTGATGGCAGTTATTTCTTCCACTTTCTCCTGATAGCTGGTACAGCTACACATTAACTGTGGAATTAACATCCCTAAAAATAAACTCTTGATCTCAGTCCCCAAATTACTTACAATCTAGAGTTAAGTAAGTGACATTCACATCTTTCCAGTATGCTTACTCAAAGCCTAAAATTAAAAACATCTGTAAATAAACCTTCAAAATATAATTATAACCACTTGAAATTACCATTTTTGAGATAAAAATAGTTAAAAGTCTGAGGTATTATATGACTGACCTTGGTGCATACAGAATTAGACTTTTCCATCACTTTCAATGTCACCATGCCAGTACAAGCCATTTCATATCTTGAGAAAAAAACCAATTTTATTGAGATATAATTTATATCTTACATAATTTTCACATTTGAATGTAAATAATTCAGTGTGTTTTATTCTATTAAGAAGTATGCAACATCATGTCCAATTAAGAACTTCTTTTATTTTAAAGGGAAAAACTGAAAAAAAAAGGATAGAAATGATACAGAATTTCAAAAAAAGTAGGAAATCAGCACTAGCTAGTATATTGCATGTTGTGATATTTTAAGTAGTTGTTCAGGTTACAAAATCTAGGCACAAAAATAATCAATCAAACAATGACAGAACAAACTGTTCTTTCTGATGAACTAACAAAGAGTGGTAGTATAGTTATCTATCTTGCTTACATATACATACCTACATACATTTATATATGTTTACCAATGTACATATAATCTTTTCCTTTCTTCCTTTTCTCCTTTCCTCTATCCCAGTAGTTCTTTCGTTTTTAGTATGTTCATTCTCTTTCATTATTACAATATTTATTGTTCATTTTGGATCTTATTACTCTTTCAGGCCTTTAGTTTTTACTATTTTTTATACTAGGAAGAGAATACAATATTTATAAATGTGAGCTTGATTTATTTCACTTTTAAGTATGGTCTCAAGTTGCCTCCATTTATCTATACAAGCCTCAAGATTATCCTTTTTATAGCTGAGTAATTCTCCATTGTATAAAAATACCACATCTTTTTCTCATCTATTCTATAGTTGGTGGGCATTTGGGTTGTTTCCAAGATTTAGCTGTTGTAAATTGTGCTGCTATAAACATGGGTACACATATATTGCTATGGCATGACATTTTCAGTTTTTCTGGGAACATACCCAGAAGGGGAATGGATTGACTAGAACTTCCAATCCTAGTTTTTTGAGGAATCTCCACACTCATTTCAACAGTGGTTGTACCTCTAGGTTGGCTAGAGGTTTATCAATTTTGTTTATTCTCTCAAAGAACCAGTTCTATGATTCAATAACTCTTTGTATTGTTTTCTTAGTCTCAATTACATTAATTTCTGCTCTGACCTTTGTAATTTCCTCTATTCTATGAGTTTTGGGTTTACTTGCTCTTCTTTTTCTAGAAGCTTGAGGTGTAGCATTAGGTTGTTTATTTGTGCTCGTTCTGTTTTCTTGATGTGACAATTTACTGGTATATATTTCCCTTTTAGGACTGCTTTCATTGTGTCCCACAAGTTTTGGTATGTTGTATCTGCATCTTCATTGAATTGTAGGTATTGTTTAATTTCTTCTTTAATTTCACTTGTAACCCATTGATTGTTAGGTTATTATTTCATTTCCACGTGTTTATGTAGGTTTTGCAGTTTCTTTTGCCATCAATTTCCAACTTCAGTACACTATGATCAGACAACATGCATGAGATAATTTCAATCCCTTTGCATTTACTTAAGAATGTTCTATGGGCTAAAATTTATGGTCCATTTTAGAGAATTTCCCATGCACATCTGAGAACAATGTGTATTCTGATATGGTTGGATGGAACACTCTGTAAATGTCTACTAAGTTTATTTGCTCACAGGTTTGATTCAGTTCTGTTATTTCTTTGCTGACTTTTTGTCTAGTTGATCTATCTCTTTGTGTCAATGGAGTAGTAAGGCCCCCTATTACAATTGTGTTGTTATTTAATTTTTCATGTCTATTAGTATTTGTCTTATGTAGTTGAGTGCTCCCTTATTTGGCGCATTTTTATTTATGATTGTTAGCTCTTCCTCTTTAATTACTACCCTGAGAAGTATGTAGTGACTTTCTTTATCTCTTTTGACCATGTTTGGTTTGAAGTTCACATTGTCTGCAAACAGAATAGCTACTTCTGCTTTTTTCTGGGTTCCTATTACATGGAATATTGTTTCCCATCCTTTGACTTTTAGTCTATGAGTTTCCTTGTGAGTCAGATGTGTTTCTTGTATACAGCATATTGTTGGATCCTGTTTCTTGATCCATTCTGTCAATCTATTTCTTTTAACAGGTGAATTGAGGTCATTTACATTGATGCATATAACTGATATGCACTGGCTCAACTTTGTCATGTTATTTTCCTGGTTTTGGTTTCCTGTTTTTTCCCCTTTTTTAATTTCTTGCCCTGTCTGGTGGTTTCTTTCTGTTGCTTTTGTGGGAATTGTAGTCATTTTTATCTCTGTCCAGTATGTCTTTCAGTACTCTTTCTAGGGTTGGTCTGGTGGTTTATTCCGTTTTTCTTTGTCATGGAAGTATCTTATTTCTCCATTAATTTTGAAAGATAGTTTTGCAGGTTACATCAATCTGGGTTGAAAGTTGTTTTCTTTCAGGGCTTGAAACACCTCACTCCAAGTTTGTCTTGACTTGAGGGTTTGTGCTGAGAAGTCTGCCGTGTTTCTAATAGGCTTTCCTTGTGTCTTTTTTCTAACAGTTTTTAGTATTCTGTTTTTATATTGAATTTCTGGGATCTTAATTATTATAAGTCTGACTATAGATTTATTTTGGTTCTGACTGTCTGGCAACTATATGCCTCATTTATCTGTATATCTGATGCTTTTCCCAAGTTTGGGAAACTTTCTGCTATTACTTCTGAAAATAGTTTTCCTTTGTCATTTGCATTGACCCCTGCATCTTCATTTATGCCTATTAGTCTTATACTGTTTCTCTTCAAATCATCTTGAAGCAGTTGAATTGTCATTTCATGCTGCCTTGCTATTTTTAAAAGTTCTTTCCTTTCATGATTGCTAGCTGCAATCCTGTCCTCAAGGTCCAAAGTTCTATCCTAAGCTTCATTCAAATGGTTTCACCAGTTTTCAATAGAGCTTTTTACTTCTTGGATATTTCAGGATTTGTTTCATGCATTCTACTACTTTCCTATATTGTTCATTCAAGACCTCCATCATTTTCCCATGCTCCTGTACTTTTTTGTCTATACTTTCTCTAGCTATGCTGAGCAACTCCTTGATTAGGGTTGTCATTTCTTTCTTTGCAAGACAGATTATTTCTAATCTGACTTCCTCTATAGCCTCATGGATTTGTTTCTTTATATCACTTGCTACCTTTTCAGAAATTTCAGGTGTATGACTTTTAATGTCCTCTATTTTGATGTCTCCTGTACTTGTTCCTGATGGACTGGATGCTTGAGATTGCATTTTGCTTTTTCATTTTTTCATTTTCACCTCTTGGGTTAATATTTGGTCTTTCAATCCCACTAGTCTCCACCGTCCATCGTGTGTGTCTTAGAGTCCAACTGTGTGGTTTTTGTCAAATTCCACAATGAAGGGGAGGGCCAGTCACAAGAATTCCTCCTTCAGAGCCAGTTGGGTGAGTCCTATATTCTTCCTAGGCTGACTAGCCTAGGAGCATTGATGTAAGTCAACCCTTAGCTCCTATTGTTACTAGGGCTTCAGGCTGTTCCAGGCCACCAGATCTACCTGGCTATAGTGTGCGACTCAGCTGGGACCCTGGGTGTCTCATAAGCTCTTTTGATTTCCTCCAGGTTGGGAGAGGCCTTGTCCACACTCTCCTCAACCCACCTGGTACTCTCTGTATGGAGGAAGGACTCACCCATACTCTTGCCAGGCTCCCCAAGGTCCTACAGCTGGGAGGGGTAGTTTGCCGCTGTTCCTGTTTACCCACTGAAGTCCTCTATATGAGAGGAAAACTCACCACACTGTGCAAGCCCACTGAGGTCCTCTGTGTGAGTGAGTGGTTACTGGGGCTTCCATCAGCCTGCCAAGGTTCTACAGGTGGTAGAAGGGGTTGTTGATTGTCCATGGGCTGCTGTGGTCTTTTGGGTGGGGGGAAGGGTAACCAATGAACCTGCAGGCCCCCTAGGTCCATGGTGTGAGGGAGAGGGGCAGCCAATGATCCCACTAGGCCCCTAGGTCTGTGGGCTGAAGAGGAAGGGCAGCTAACATTCCCAACACTGCCCTAGGTCCAGGGACAAGGAGGAGGGCTAATTAAGAACGTTTTGTCACCCCAAAACAAACACATATTCTTTAGAAGCCACAATTCATTCTATTCTATCCCCTTCCAAAGCCCTACCATTCACTAATCTACTTCCTGTTCTGTAGATGTGGACATTTAATATAAAAGGAACCATATACTTTTCTTTTGTGACTGGTTTCTTTAAATTAGCAAGAAGTTTTCAAGTTTAATTCAATTGTACCATGTGTCAGGGATTCTTTCCTTTTTTTACTGCTGAATAGTCTGTTACAGGGATATAGAGTTTTTAATTTACTTGTTCAAAAGTTAATGGACATTTGTACTATTTATGTTTTTTGGTTCTTATAACAATGCTTTAAAACATTCATGCAAACGTTTTTGTGGAAATTTGTTTTCAATTTTTTTAACATATATAGCTTTAGCATAGAATTCCTTGGTAATAAGGCAAATGTATGTTTACCTTTTTTAAGAACTTCTAGACTATTTTCCAAACTGACTATTTTACCATCCATGTATGTGGGTTCTAATTTCCCCAAATCATCCACAATATCAGTTATTATCTATATTTTTAATTTTCCAGCATAGCAAGTATAGAAAGTTATCTCATTATTATTCTGCTTTTCATTTTTCAAAATAATTGCTGATGGTGAGCATCTTTTCCTGTGTTTGTCAGATATTTGCATATGTTATTTGGAGAAATGTTTATTCATCTCCTGCACTCATTTTGAAAGTTAATTAGTGTTTCAGTTCCTAAGACCATTATGTAAAGAATAAAAGTTTTATGAAGACAAATTTATGTATTTTTCTTCTCACCCCTCCCCATTTTGTCTCCTTCTCCTTCTCTCTCTCCTCATTCTTCTCTTTCTCTCTCTCTTTTTCTTTCTCTTTCTCTCTTTCTCTTTCTCTTTCTCTTTCTCTTTCTCTTTCTCTCTCTCTCTCAGTGTCTCTCTCTCTCAGTCTATCTCTTTTTGTTTGTGCTTCTGGTATGTAAGGTGGATAGTCACAAAGATTTACCAGTATGTTTTCTCCTTCTAAGAGTTATATTGTTTTATATCTTACATGATCTATGATCCCTGATTACTCACTTTGAATTGTTATGTATAGTGTGAAGTAGGAATTGTTTCACCCATCCATGTTTCTGCACATGGATCTAATCATCTCAGT
The DNA here is from genome assembly GCA_004363535.1 of Dasyprocta punctata. Classification (NCBI taxonomy): domain Eukaryota; kingdom Metazoa; phylum Chordata; class Mammalia; order Rodentia; family Dasyproctidae; genus Dasyprocta; species Dasyprocta punctata. The sequence continues at coordinate 25,727 of RJWM01017658.1, read as the reverse complement.
ATAATTTACTGAAAAAATTAATCATTTCCTATTAATTATCATAGCACTCTCTAAATCAATTGACCATAGATATAGAGGTTATTTCTAGACTCTCAAACCTGGCCCATTTATGTATTTCTATAGTTATTTCAACTCCACAGTTTTCTAGTAAGTTTTTAAATTGGAAAGTGTGTGTGCTGACTATCTTTTGTGAACCACATGTGCTTCCACTGGAATCTTATGATTAATTGGCCTTTTATTGCAAAAGAATCTAGCTAGGACTCTGATAGAAATAGCATTGAATCTATAGGTAAGTTTGGAAGATTAGCGGTCATCATTTTTGAATGAACTCTTCAATACCATCCCACCCCAAATCCTTGCACCCCAAATCTGTTCTTCAGGTGAAACTCAAGTAATTCTTTGAAAATTTAAATCAGACCATGTCAGTCTTCTATTGACAAAACTCTAATGTCTGTCTCAACCAGAATAAAATCTAATCATTTTACCAAGTTTTCATCATCCTACACCTATATTTTCCCTCTCACTACTCTGATTTTTATCTGTTGTAATCCTTTCCTCAAGTCATTCACTGAACTACACTGAACTTATCATTAACCATGCCATACAGGTACTACCTCAGATATTTTATGCTCCTTGTCTCTCAGCCTGTGTCATTTAGCATCTATACCTTCACTTTCTTTAGATGTCAGGTATAGTCATTATTTGGAATATCTTCATGTTGTCTTAATCTAAAATATTACCCCCCCATTTATGTCTATCTTACCTGGTTTGCTTTTCTTTAGAGTGTTTAGCTTTGCCTGACATACACTATTTTGGTATCTGTCTCCCCTCAATACAGTGTAAATTTCATGGAAATGATGTGGGGTTTTTTTCGCTGTTTTATTCTGACTACTTAAAAAAGAATCTGCCACACAGCAGGCTTTTGGTGAATATCTGTTGAAAGATAATTAGAATATTTTTAAAAGTTTTAGTGTTTATAGATGATACTGCCAAAGTTAGCAGGGTTCCATTAGATAACAGAGTATGCAAATAATGCATAATTAAAACAACTCTTCCCTTACCTTCAATGGTATATATTATTCATGTTAAATGTCCACTTTAAAGGCAATGTCAAAAGATTTTTGAAAACTGACTAAATTGGCCTGATGATTCTTTTGAAGTCTCATTTTTAGAAAGTCATAATAGTAAGGTCAAATAATTATTACTAATTCTGGTAGGCAATAAAATTTATATAACCATGTTAAAAATCAGAAAATCACTAGTATTTTGTATTTTTATAAATTATATTACAGGGTAGGAAGCCAAAGGACAATTTTTCACAAATCTATTTTTAGCTCTACATGATTTGCAATGTGCCTTTGAACAAGTCATTTATCTTTTCTAATCTTAGGTTGTGTTTCCACAAAACGAAGCTAATACAATTTACTGCCACTTAGGATTCTCATGCATTTGGCAATGTTGAGAAAGGTGACATGGCACTAAACATGGGTTATTACTGTACTTTAGAGTTGCCACTCAAAAGAATGAAAACAATTCCTGCAGTGCAAAACCTCCAATATGAGTAGAGAGAAATACAATGTTCTGTGAATAAAAAGTAGCAGAACTATCATCTCCTAGGAAGAAGAATGGTAATGAAGGTGAGGATCAGAAGTAAGGTAGACCTGTGTGTGAATGTTTCCATTTCCTGAGTATAGTAGTAAAAGAAAAACTAAACCGCATTCAATCTTGGTTCTTTAACTCTAAAAGATCAGTTTTAGAGCAGTTACTATAGTGCTAGACATATGGTAGTTATTTAATAAATGTCTCTTTTTCCTACCTTGCTAAGGACTGCCAAATGTACATCATATCCGGAACAAGACCATGGATTCAATGAAAATAGTAATAGTTGAAACCCTAGCTCTGTGAGACAAATATGAAGACTTTTAAAAAGAGCTGTTAAAATTTCCATTACTATTTTAAATTAGTTAATATTCTTCATAACATAATCACATCATAAATTTAAGAAAAGATAAAAATAAAATCTTTAAAGGTCTCAAATTCAAGTATTTAAAAAAATTTAATTAAGAACACATGAGTTCAACCCAAATCCTGACAAATAGAAGATGACAACTTTGATGTTTCCACCTTTTTGTGCATACTTATACAAAATTTACATGTCTTTTTATTTTTATTACATTTCTGATATATATGCATACATATATATATATGATTTGATGAAATGTACTTTGGAAATATCTTATCACCATATATAAGTCTGTATTTCATCATCTGAACCAAGAGAGGCTGTGCTTTTAAAACTTATGTTTGGAAAGCTATTTTAAGCTGAAACTGGAGGAAATCAGGATAGATTGCTATGCTACATCAAACTCTATGTGAGTAATATGATGGCATAATTCAGTTATTCCATAATTTAATTAATATTTCCCTAATTAATATCCATAGAAGTTATTCTAAGTGTTGTTCTACTTTGAAAACAAAACCAAAAAATTTAGTAATAAATAGTCATTCTCCGATATTTATATCCCTCTAAAATGTAATTCTAAAATCATATTGCTGAATCAGAAGATACATGATTTAAGAGACAGACCAATATTTAAGAACACATTCCAAAAAAGAATGCAGCATTTCATATTCCCTAATGACCTTGACTCTGTTGTTGAACCATTCTTTTTTAAATTTATTTTATAATGGCAAGAACAGTTAGCACAAGACTCAAGAGTATTACTCTGTTTTATGTCCATATTTTCTATATCCAATCATCGATTGATGGACATTTTTCCATGTGCTAGCTGCTGGGAATAAACATGGTATAACTAAGATGTCTTTAAGATTCTTATTTAGTGTATTTTGAAATTCGTGAATTTCATGGTAGTTCTATTATGAATTCAGTAAATTGTTTACTGTGCTCCATGGTGATTATATTTATACTTTGACTAACAGTGTATAACATCAGCATTCCTCACTTTCTTGTAGGTATTTGTTAGTTTTTAACTTTTGGGTAGCAGCCATGCTGAGTGGGGTGAGATGACACTGTGATTTTAGTTTGTGTTTTCCAAGTGATTCACTATTATGAGTATTAGTTCTTTATATACTGTAGATGCTAATCCCTTGTCAGATAAATAGTTTTCAAAAATTTCTCCAGGTGGTATAGTTGTTGCCTGTGCAGTCCAGAACTAATATATATAAAGAAAGAACATAACTCCCCACAATAAAGGCTATGTAAGAAATACCCAGCCAAGATGATACTTAACATGGAAAAGTTGAAGCCATTTCTTCTAAGATCTAGAACAAGACTAGGCGAAATAATTAATTTGTTAGTTTCTCTTGCTTTGGCAGCAAATATACTAATTTGTTAGCTGACTGAGTAAACACTGAGTTTAAGCACCCTTGACTTAAATCCTCATTTGCAAGGATAGAAGTCGGCAAAAATTGGCATTCTTTAAATGACCAAGTGAGGACACCTTCTTCTACCTTCAAAGTTTTATATACCACAGTCTGACTTGAATGCTGGACAAACTCGACCAAATATACAGGTAATGTCTGTCAACAAAGTCTTTAGCAAACTTCCAAGTTCTTTTTGGTTTTTGCTCTAGTTTGTTTTTCAAAACCCTAGACTAGACCACCACCTATTTTTTCATGTATGGTTTCTACCTCATGTATTGATAGTATGCAATCTGAATCATTCCTTCTGGAGTCTTTACTTTTGTTCTCCAACTAAATAGTTTTAATTAATTTCTGTGTCTCTGATTCATCAGCTGAGTATATGCCTTTTCTTCATTTATTCATCTATCTGACTGATTTTAAATTCTAGGACAGTCTACATTTCATGGGCACACCAGTTCTAAGTTCTTATAGAGGACATTCATATACACATTTGTTAATCTATTAAACACTCTACTAGGTTCATTTTTTAAAACATAGGTCTTATTTTTCCAATTCTAAGAACATAACAATACATTGGCATTGTTACAGAGATGGAATAAATCTGTCAGAAATAGTCATAGCACAAAATAAATTATAGAAGATAAATATCTGTATCAAAACATGTTTGGGTCATTGTGTGACTTATTTGATATTGTGATCCAATTTCCTAGTTGTTCAACAAATGTACAATCAAATAGCAAACAAATATTTCAGCAGCAACTGAAATTCCTCTTACAAGAAATAGCTGAATTTGTCAATATTTTTTGAATGGAACTAAGACCTAACATGAACAGACATAGGATTACGGGTGAATTTTCTAAAATTAGATCATAAAAGTACTATGGAAGGAATTCAGGGTCTAAATGGAATATAAGGTGATAATTTAGACTAGAATTTAAGTTTATATATTACTGTAAGAACTTTTGTGTGGTTGTGCATATGTAAAGACATTTTAAAAATAAATAAAAATTTGCCCTGGACCTTTGATGCATTTCATTTTTCTCTTTAAAACTTCAAATTTGTTTTTAGTTTTACATTTATTTTATTATTTAAATTTTTTAATTTTTTTAACTTTAAAGAGAGAAAAACACAGAAAACAAAAACAAAAAACAAGACATAAAAAAACTACAAGAACAACAAAAAATCCAGTATTGCTATTGTTTAGAAATGTTTTTTAAATAAGAGTTCAAAACTGACAGTCTTGATTCACTACCTGTGATAAAAAATTCTAAGCAAAGAGAACCTGTGTGAACTGCAATAATTTAAAGATTTAGTTCTAATGAAACCTATGCCTTTTGGAAAAGATACATGTTATGAATTTTCTCAGCAATTCACTGATAACTTTGTCTACAAGTAACTCTAAGTTAATTTCTATTTACTCTTGAATAGCTATCTGACATAGTCTAATAAAGGCTAATTTTAATTATTGACATGCATAACTTTTGGCTTTCTTTTCAAAATGTATTTTTACTTCTTTTATGTTAATATATTGCACATTATACTATAGGAAATGTTTTATGATAATGAAAATATGTAACTAAATTGTAAATTATTTTTTAAAAGACATCAGGAGATTGTACAGTCCATTAATTAATCCAAAAAAGAGCAGAACTCATGTTTCTGCCATCTCTTATTCAGAACCTTCAATATTCTTATCACATTATTATTAAAAAACTACTTTAAAATTTAGATGTTGAAGTATGGGCATATATTTTCCATTCTGAAATGCCTATAAGTTCTTTTGAGTGAACAATTTCTAATTGTTAAGAATAAAGGAATATTTATGAAAAGCATCTTGATTTCATATCCTTTTGGAAATTATTACCCTTTAAAGAAAACTTTGCATTTTGTCAGCTGTATGAATCAGCATCAACTTGTTAGTTGCTAAAACAAATAGAGCAAACATTTTGTTGTTTAATTTAACAAGTGTTTGACACTGATACAAAGTCCAATTCAGATGTTCCTGGCTGAGGTTTACTTCTGGGCAATTCCATCCAAGAAAAGAATCCCAGGGTCTAGGTTCCCATTCTCATGAAATTCTGCTATTTTGGAGCTCTACAACTCAGAACACTGAGAAAGATCACAGAAGATTATATTTTCATGGTCAGGCATGAAAATTCAATTAACCAGAGCCATGGAAACTAACTGACTACAACCTAACTGCAAGAGAGGCTGGAGAATTAAGCCTTGCTTTCTATTCAGGAAAAAAAAAAATCAAAGGAAGTTTGTTCAGCCTCTAGCCAGTCTCTGCCATACAAGATATGTCATTCTTACTATATCTCTTACCTTCTTTCTGAGGAAATAAACACTGGAAATGTAAATTAAAATCACTAAAGATTATTTGTTTTACTCAAGCTTATATTATTAGGATCATATTTTAATTACCAGTGTTAAAGGTAATATTTTTGTTATTTGTGTATAACTCTACAAATAGAAGTGATTTCTAACAAATTTTTTAGAAGATGCATTTTACTAAATTGAAAGCTTTCCTAAAATACTGAATGATTATCAATATTTATCAATCACCCAATATTTATCATCAGAAATACTACAACAAACTGTATGGCACAGTGCCAGACAGATAAAAACACAGTGTACATTCCTACAATTATTATATTTCAGTGGCTTTACAGTCACATTTGTATATAACTATCATGTACATATTTATAGGGCACATTATTGCCTATATTCTGATTCTCTTTTTGATGTATCACTTTGTAAAGAATTTTTAGAGGATTAATTTTCACAAATAATATAAACAACAAATAGATAAATAATGTATTTTAAAATATACTATAAATGTGTAAATACAAAAGACTGCAATTTTCATTAGCTATAAAATTGAATTCATCAGATACAAATTATAGCACTTTATAACAATTAAGCTAATCTTTGCAATATCGCAAAAACATTAAAATTTAGGAAGTAAAGCATGTTTATAAATATGCAAAATTTGTATTCGTACACACGTAGACATAGAATCTCTGTAAAAGTATTGAAATTGACAGAAACTTGGCCTGGAATTTTATATGAACTTACTCTGAAAATAAGTTTCAGAAATGTAAGTTTTTCATCGACCTTTGGGTTGATTTGAATTTGATATCTAATTAATAGTGTTTTAGTCAATATTTTTATTTTTTCTAGTTCTTTACCAATTACAATTGTGAAATACACAAAGTATAGAAATATACAATACCTATAACTTTATATGATCAGTCATCTAAATTTCTTGCTTAAGAGAAATCTATGACTGAGGCATCATAATTATAAGATTGATGAATTAAAATCATCAAATAAAGATTAGACCTGAATTAATAATTATTCTTAAAATGCTGCATGCCCATGCAAGCAAGAGATATCTCATGAACTCTGTTTATAATAATGGCTTAAGATGAAAATTCTGCTTAGCAGTATTTCACATTATATCACTTAGAGACAAGATCGACTATGTATTTCAATACCACCAGTAGGGTTAATGGTTTCCCCTAAATCCACTAGGCTAATACCTCTATGATTCTGGGTCAGTAGAAATATAACTAGTCATTAATCACCTGCATAGAATCTAGTTTTCATAACATTTCTTTTTCTTGACAGGAAAATATAAGCCAACATTTAAATCTCCATTGAGATTTTTAAATAAACTCTGCCTTCATTTATTATTGGTATAATTCTTTCATCCATATACTTGATTTTTTAATTTTTTACATTGTAATATATATACTACAATAAATATCTGAGGTAAATATGCAATTATAATTAAAACTTATTAAAGTAGTAGAAACACAAAGTAGAAAGAGAGTGAAGAAATAATCACATGCATTTACTGAGTTAAAGGAAGCTATACACATTACAGTGAAAGTTGATATTCATCTTCCTGGGAGCCTATAAAAAATAAGAAAGTATCATGGTTTCCATCTTTCATGTAAAGGAAGCACACCATTTTACAAACAGAGAAAACTGGAAATTTTGTGAAAATTTACCATATATGAGTTGACTGAACAAACTTAAATCATTATGAATTTTGCTGCTTAAAATGTTTTAGAAATCTTAGACATGTTAGAGAATAAAAATATCAAATCTTGAGGACAAAAAATATAATATTAACAAAATACTATTATTGGATTGATTTATTTTCAATGTTGTTATGTTTACAAAATTCTATATTGCTTCCCACCTATCATAATCTATAAGAACTTTATCTTGACAACATGACAGATCATATCCTAAGCCAGAAAATCAACCCAGACTTTCTGAGGATGCTTGCAAATAAGCAGGGCTATGAATATATACTATAAAATATTTATTGTTTATTCAATGACAAAGCAGAAGTAATGGTTGAACTTTCAGATTTTGATGGAAAACATCAGTCTACATATGCTATGGTTTATACCTTGTGTCAACTTGAGAGTCTAGCAGCTTAATTAAGTAACTCAGCAGCTCTACATCCTGGGGTGTAGAGCACTGTTACCTGGTCATTGTTACAATTTGAGAAGGTCAGAAGTTTAACTGGGAGACTCAGGAGGGAGCCAGAGGTCTTTGTAAACATCCTCATCCTGTGCAAAGGAAGGCAAGGAGATTTGTGGATGCTACACCCACCCTGAGGGCGGGGTGTCCTGTGTACTATATAAAGGAGGACAAGAAGCTTGCTCTTGTCCCCCTTTTACTCTGGCTGCTTTTGCTCAGCTGCTGCCTTGAAGTGTTGTTCCTGTGCCATGCCACCCTGCCTTGGAGCCAGCTGATTGTGGACTGAAACCTCCAAAAACTGTAAGCTAAATAAACTTTTCCTTCCCTAATTTTGGGTGTCAGGTGTTTTGTCTCAGCAACAAGTAAAAAGTAACCAAGTCAACATATTTAAAACCTCACTGAATAAAAATAATAAACTGAGAGACAGCCACAAACACACACATCCTAGTTAAAAAAATGACCAAGAGAGCAAAATAAAATCTCCAAGAGGTAGGAGGAAAATGACCCATTATCTCCAAGGTTTGCTCAATAATATTTATTAACAGGAATGTCTCCCTGGAAATCATGGAGGCCAACAGGCAGTGTACTTTCAATTACTGAAAGTAAAAAAGGTCACACAAGAACGTTATGTATAAGAACCCTCCTCCTAGCTGAAATACCTCAGTGGGCCAGCAGGAGCCTTGACAACCCCTCCTCCCACCCGGAGAACCTCAGAAGGACCACAAGAGCATTTGCAAGCCTTCCCCAGACCAAGAGAACCTTAGTGGACCAGAGGAGCCTCAGCAAACACTAACCCCACCCAGAGGACCTTGGCAGGCCAGTAAGAGCCTTGGTGAACCCTACCCTGACCCAGAGGACCTTGGGGGACAGTGAGAGAACAGGTGAGTCTGCTCACCACCCTGAGAACATTAGTGGGATGGCAGGAGACTTGATAATCCCCCCCTACACCAAGAAGACCTCGGCAGGAAGGCAAGAAGGCTTGTGAGTCCTCTCCCCACCAGAAGAACCTTGGCAGGCTGGCAAGAGCATGGGTGAGCCCTTTCTCCACACAGAGGACCCCAGACATGGCAGCAAAAGCTCAAGTGGGGCCTCCTCATACCTGAAGGAACACATGTGGGCCTGTGAGACCCCCAGACACATAGGAGGTCCCCAGCTGTGGTGCATACTATAGACAACTGGGTCTGGTATACCAGAAAACTCTGAAGTTGCAGTTACAATATGAGTTAATGGTTGGTTCGAATCAATAATCCTAGGCTAGTCAGCCCAGAAAAAATTCAGGACTCACGGAGCTTGCACTGCAGGAGGAATTCAGGTGACTGGCCCCTCCCCTACACTACAGAATCCGGAAACTGTGTGAATGCTGATTATACAGTAGGACCCTGACTAAGACACACACACCACACAGGCCAGACTAGTGGTATTGAAAAGACCAAAATATAAACCAAGATGTGAAAATGACAAGACAAAAAAGCAAAATGCAATCATAGAACTCCAGTCCATCTGGAACAAACAAGTACAGTAGACATTAACATAGAAGACACACTTTTACTTTAGGGCTTTTTAACTATATTAATAGACGATATCACAGTTGAAGGAAAAATGTGATTCCTTACTAAGAATGTGTAAACAATGAGGACTGCTATTCAATATTACCTAGTAAAATCTAGCCCAAATTCGTACAATTATAGGTAAAATGCAAAATAAATAAATAAATATTTACTTACAGACAAAGGAAAAGGGGATTATTAAGAATTAAGAACTAAATTATGAGTATAGCATAGTCATTATAATATGGACCCTGGAGGTAGACTGAGTTGATTCCATTTCTCTGCTTAATAATTCTCTATAATATTAAGAAACTCACTGAGAAAGTAAAAAAAATTAAAATAGTGATAGGGTCCCTTTAATACAAAATACTCATAGCTAGGCCACATAATTATCCCACTGAAGAATGTTCACAGAAACCAAATCACAGGATGTTTCTGTGACCAAAAATAAAATGAAATAAGCAAAGATGTCACAGTTTTGTCTAAGGGCAGACAAAGAAAGGCCACCTTGCCATCTATAAAATGTCAAACACCTCAGTAAGCAGCTGCTGCTACTTTATCAATTGCAAACTTATCCTCATTTTAATTTGCTCTTCTATATATATATAAAATTTACTGCCATATATTACTTTCTGATAATATTCAATCTGGAATAAATTTCCACTGTCTTCCCAAATCATCTAGCCAAAGCTTAAATATTATAGCTAATTCCTTCTAATGCCCTCTTACTGAGACAGCGTGCAGTTCTCCCATGGAATGTGTTCTTCCACACTGAGCTAGCACCCAGCCCAATCAACTACAAAGCCCTTCCTCAAGGTCTTCAGATAAGGGGCATTGATATCATTTAATTTTTCTATATCTCCATTTCTAAGGTTATTTTGAATTTTGTTGTGATAAAATACCTAAAGCGGTGTTAACGAACCTTGTAGAGCTTTCAGTGATAATAAACAGCCCGCTGCGGCATGGATCCCACAGGTCCGCCACAGCTGATCTGCAGCTCTCAGAACAACCCTTGGTTGGTAGTGAATAATAAAGTGGAAGAAAAGGTGAGAAACAGAAGCAGTATGAATCATTACAGGGTACTAATTTTTCAAACTGAATGTAGTAAAAAAAATTTTCCATGTCCCTGTCCCACATACGTCCAAAAAATTGGAGAATGGAGATCAGCAGAGAATTTGTGATGAAGATTTCTTTTAAAAGAATTGCGAGTTTTACTGTTCTTCCCCCAAGAGACTTGGAAGAGAAACAATCTTTTGATCATTTCACTGATAAAGACCTTCAAACAAGACTTTCTGGAAAGTTTCATATACATCTTACAGGTTTACTATCTGACTACACTTTGAGAAGACTAACAGTAAGCTGCTTGATTAACAGGCTACACAAATAGCTGCTTTGGAAATACCTGTCCTTTTAAAGTTTTCCATGGCAAAGAATGTGGGAAGGTCTTGAAGTGTAGACTTGTCTATGTAGACCAGAGACTCCTGTATGAAACTGCTAGAATTGAGTCCCAGTAGAGTTACATTGGGGATGGGGCAACGTGACAATGAAGTGGTCTGGGCAGAGGAAAACTGCAGTTACACGAGATTCTTTGGAAGGAAAAAGTATTGCCACACAAAACATTACAGACAAATGCCCCTCCCCAGTATGAAAAGATTTCTAAAAATCTTTGAAGGTGTTCTCCAGTGAAGCTTGAAACAATTGTCAAATGCAGAAAGTGGTCAATGAAGATTATCTCACCCTCTTATCACTGTTTGCCATCCCCTTCTCTACAATAAAGAGCTTGCCCATGATAACGAGGAAACCAGAAACTATGGGTAGAATCTCAAAGGACAGAGTTAAAAAGCAAGAATGCTTACTATGCTGTCCTGGTGCCAACTTCAGGCCTTCAGCATGACAGTGACGAAACTCTACAGTGGCCTCTGTGCCCTTCAGCTCATGATCTTGTGATTATGCTACATTATACAGCAGAGGCGCTCCACAAGTACAATTAAATATATTAATTAGCTGATATAAGATTAGGGAGATTACTTTTTTTTAAATTTAACCACATGAATTGGTAAAGCAAAGAGTTTTCTTCAGCTGATAGAGAAGAGGAAGTTAGAGTTAAAATGCAAGAAAAATTCAGTAAAAGAGACATTTTCATTGCTGAGATTGAGAGGACCATATGGCTGGAGAAGCTGATAGTGCCCTAGAGTGAACCTGAGGTGACAGCAGCAAGAAAGCAGGGTCTTTAATTCCTCGGGCTCCTGGGAACTAACATTTTCCAAAGCTTAGAAGTGGAATCTTCCCCAGACTCTCCATATTAGAACCCCACCTGAACAACACTTTGATTTACTGTGTGTGAACCCAAGAACATAACCCAGTCAAATGTCTCAGACATTTGACCAACAAAGTTGTAAGAAAATAAATGAGTATTTTTTAAGCTGCTAAAGTTATGAGATTTGTGACATAGTAGGAGAAAAATAGTATGAGATGTAGCAGGCAAACCAACCTTAGATCAAGTTTAGATACATCTTCCCAGGCTAGATTTAATGACATCTCAGTTTGACAACAAAAATGACATAGCACATTGTATAATTAAAAAAAATGTTCCTAAAGTCATTACACTCAGTTTTCCAAAAACAGAGACTAATAACAAATATCAAAGTATATAGGAAATAAGAAAATTCCTTTGTGAATGCTTTCTGGGAATGGTCCACAGTTCTACTTACTTATTGGATATCCAACAATTGCTTCTGGCATTCACAAAGTAAGATTGATGTCTTAAAATATTTCTATGCTAGAAAAACAAAATTATTGTTCTCAAATCTTTTAATCTAAATATGTGAAAACTGTAAGATTATTTTTAAAGTGAAGTAAAAAACTATTGACAAGTGGATCCTATTGTTGGATACAATGCAACAATGCAAAGGTAAGACCTCTGAATAAGCGAATATAAAATTCATCTACTATTTCTAGCTTGTATTTAAAATACTATTATACCTTATTTTTAACTTGGAAATGCATTTTTACATCAAAAATTTTATCACAAAAGATAAAATAAACAAGAACCAAAAAGCGAAAGAGAAAAACATATCAAATAGGAAACTGATCAAAAGTTAAAACACTTTTGATTAACATTGTTAACAAGAAGAAACTTGTATATAAATTGTTTTATCTACAGGAAAAATTATTGAAGTGTTGAGGAATAGGTGTTTTTGAAAAGAATATATTCATTGCCACTGAAATATCTAATAAACTTCTAATCAAATACTTTTGGTTAAGTGAATTATTTTTATAGATAAAAGTCCTTGGGCATTCCTCCTATTTAATACAAAAACTTTTAGATACTATAGTTTGTATCATTGTCATTTGAGATTGGGATTTTTCTTTGGGAAAAAATATGCTAAATCTACTCTATATCACCTATTCTTACATGTGCATCGTTGAATGAGATATAATAAATAATAACAGTAAATTCATTTTTATATAAAAAATTTTTCATGACAAATATAATATGCTTGTTTTAATAGTGAGATATTTATCTCAAATTTCTTCTGAATTTCAGCAGAATACTGGATAATATGGTGTATAAAATGTTGACTTACATAAAAGTCCACACCAACTAACATAATTAGTATTGAAAAAGAAAAACATGGCCTATGTCAAGTGAGAATATTATAATTTTAATTAGTGATTAGGGATTATTTTTGCGGAATATTTGCCTTAGAAGGAAATCCATGATGTCAGAGAAGGAAAAAAAATTAAAAACAATATTTCAAATTTATGACTTAAAAATCAATATATAAATTTGAGCCAGAGTTAAGCAAGTATGGGATATATATTCTCTAGAAGATGTAAAAGTGTTTGAAATACAAGATAAGACCAAACTGTACATAGATAGCATGAAAACTTTTTCGATTTAAGCAAACCTCTCACCCATGATAATTTCCACAAGTTTTTGCTCTTCCATCCTTTATCCAATGCTTGATATTCTTAACTTATACATGGAATGACATATTTAATATTTTATTGCTTAACTATTATTCTTTTTTCCTCATACTAAATTGCATATTTTATTTTAGTATTTATACTATTCCCAGGGACGAGCGTCAGTGGCTACACACCTATTCTTTTATTACTAGTAGAACTCTAAGATTTCTGAAAAAGGCTTAAATATGAAAACCACAGATATTTATATACACTTGAGCTTCATTGTACATTGACCTATGCCAAAAGAAAAAAGCAATTGTACATACTTGACCTAAACCAAAAAAAAAAAAAAAAAAAAAGCAATAACTTTAAACATGAAAACTAAAAGATGTTCAAGAACAGATGAGGTGGTTGTTTTTAATGGTAAATTGGAGAGATTTTAGTAATTTCAGGTCAAAGACTTTTGAAATATTGCTAATATAAACCCAAAATAACATAATTGAGTCTGAATGTTACATGAAGGGGAAATTCACACGTTTCTATATGTGATCTCTGTAAGTGTCACACACTCACTAGTATGTATCAAGTTGTCTATAAAACACTTTCATTGTTTTCAAATCTTACCCAGTAAAATGATGTAAGAGTTAAATTGCAATTTATGTCTTTACCAAATAAGTCTTTGTCTACAATTATTGCCATTTCAACTTCATTGCCAGCAATGATTGTACAGGAGAAGGGAACTTGAAGAAGAACACTAATCTCTCCAAATGACTCCTTCTCCTTAAGTTTTCCCATGTAAACGAGTTTTCGAGTCTTCTTCTGCAAAACATACAGATAAATGATGAATGAGAGTACTTGGACAAACTGAGTATTTCTTTTTTTTTTTTTTTTTGGTACCAGAAATTGAACTCAGAACTTTGTGCTTGCTAAACAGGCAGGGTGCCACTGAGCTATATCCCTGGCCTTGAATAAGTACAGTTATCATAATAAATGTAATTATTCATAAATCACTTCACTATGTAAAGTCAATTCAAAATTTCATTCAAATCACTGAAAACATTCACTAATGTATGTTTTTATATTAGGACAACAGAAAACTCATAGAAGCTTCAGCATATTTAAGGTTAGTGTCAATGTTAGGACTCTTCAGAAAAACACCTAATGGAGTTTCGCTATGTGTTTCTCCAGAGAAAAAGTTGAATCCCCAATTTTTCTTTTCTAAACAGTCCAATCAGTATTAAAATAAAGATAATTTTGGTGAGCAGAAAGACATAAAAAAGAATAGTCTTTGTGGTAGGAAGGTGATAGGAATTTGTAAGAGGTAGAATCTACCAAATATCATAGAATCAAAGCCATTTCTGTAAATGGCAAATCTTTACATTGCTTAGGAGTGGTAAAGTTTGCATATTTATTTGAATTTCACTGAAAATTGACCAGGAAAGATTATCTCAACTCTTACATTCCTATATCTTACAACTTAATATAAAGAAAAAGAAAACCTGATCAAAACATGGTGAAAAAATGCATTGAAATTTCACAAAAAAACAGGAACCATCGTTCAATAAGTATCAGAAAAGATATTTAGGATTTCTTATTTATTAGTGGATTGATTATTATGAAAAAGACACAAATTTAAAACTTACTACTTTGTTTGATGGTAGTTTCACAAGTCCTATAATACTTCTATAAATTTTACAGTATCCATAATTAATATAAGCCACAAAAGAAATGATTTTTCCACTTTCCACTATCACTAAAATAAAAAAAGAGAGATCATTATTTCACAATTTTTCTCATGCAGAAATTGTTTTAGATATTCTGACAGTAAATGTTGGCATATTTCCTTCAATAATGATTCTTACTAAATTTCTTAATGCATGCTAGCCTATAGACAGTACCTACTTGCTGTAAAATTTCTAAAATTTAATTCTGGTATTGACATTTGTAACTTAAAACATAAATAAACCTTCACAAGACTTAGTAATAAAAGCAATTTGTGCTAGCAACTGGTAGGGGAGAAGAAAGAATATGAAACAAGTTTTCATCGGTAGCATTATAGTTGATTTGCGTGTTACAAATATTTCCATCATAGCTTATGGCCAATGGCCCCTAATTTAACAATGGACTTCCTGAATATATAACAAATTGCTCTCTAGCATCTGTTCCTTGAATACCAGCACCACACTGAATACATTAGTGGTTGTAAGCAAATATTTTGAAACCATGACGGCACAATTTGAAGCCTACAGTGCCATTTCTTATGTAATCATTGATTAAATTACATAACCCTGTTGAGCCTTGTTTTTACCATTAAAATGTCTTTTCTAGCGGGAGTGGTGGTGCACGCCTTTAATCCCAGCCCTTGGGAGGCTGAGGTAGGAGGAGCGTTGTGAGTTTAAGGCCGGCTTGGGCTACAGCAGGAGCTCAAGGCCAGCCTGAGCTACACAGTGCGACCCTAACTCAAAAAAAACAAAAAAACAAAAAACAAAAAAAAAGGGCCGGGTGTGAGTTCAATCCCCGGTGCCACCAAAAAAAAAAAAAAAAAAAAAAAAAAGTCTTTTCTAGAACCTATATGTGGAAAACAAATGCATACAAAGCATTTTGTGTGATGCATTGTATATAGCATTATTTGATGAATCTTGTTATTGGTATCATTATTATTTCAAACTTCAAAAGCCACTTTATGCTCAAAATACACTGAAAGTTGAACTGTGTTATAATTCTGTAACTACCAATGTATCAAAAAACAAAGTGAAAATCATTAATCTACATAAAATCTTAAATTGTCAACAAAATTCAACTTAGATACTTAATTCAATTGAACATGTTCAAATTAAAATTAGCATTACAAATTAATTTCCAGCTTTGTTTATTCTAGGCATATCAATTTTTTAGAAACCACAAACATCAGCAATAACCTATACACAAAAACATAAATGTATCTTTCTCATTCTTTATAAAAAGAGGTTTTTAAATTACACAAAAATTTTTGTTTATTTCTGATACGTTAGAGTGCCCATCAAAATAAAACAGTTGTTAACATCTAAATGATGAAGAATGTATAAAATAATATTTTTTAAAAACTTAGAGTTAAAAAAGAATATAATTATACTGGTAAATACAATTTACTACCAGCAACCAATAAATACCAACATAAAATACAAAATACTTATAAATTAAATGAGATATTTCAATGATTCTTTCATGTTTATGAAGACATGCTACTTCACTTTCCTCATATCATAGTTAAAACTGAAATGTTACAATAAAGAAATTATAAGGTTATCCTAGTTTGGCATTTATTTTATTTAAATAAAAATTATGGTAATGTTTATATTGTCTTATATTAGTTCTCTTATAATAAAAGACATAAAATTATTATAACATGTCCAAATTTGATAAACAAGGGAAAATCTTTTCAAAATTGTGTTTCTTAAAAAGGAAATTCCTCTACCAAAATGAAATTTGGTAGTTTAACTCCTCTTTAACTGCTCTTCATTAATCTATACAAATATAAAGGCAAGCACAGAGCTGTCTGGAAATTTTTATAGCTGAAGAAAAGGTATACTTAAATAACCAAAGAAAGTCACTATGTAGAAATTTCAGAATTTCATCACTGTAAATCTTTTCATGAAAGTCAAACCCTACACTGATCAAAGAAAAACACATATATAACATCACAGAAAATAAAAGTCACAGGAACTTTTTCCTGTTGAAGTCAGGCTAACAACAGAAAAGACAAATCACTGTAGCAAAATCTATGAGGCAACTTCATGCTTTGGAGAAGGCATTTTCTGCCTGAATAATTGTTTATGTTTCTTATGACAATCACAACAAATGCTCATCTCCATGACAGGAATACAGTTTTGGGTCAAGGTTTGGAGTTAAGCATGGCAGAAAAACAGAACATTCATCCGCAAATACACACAGGATCACAAAGCGTCACGCTGGTGTCTGGCACAGGTCTCCATTTCCTCATCAATCAGCAGTATGTTGGGGATCACCATAGGCTGATGAGGAACAGATGTCCGGATTCGCGCATTGCAGGTGCCCCCCAACACTTCCACCTGCAGCAGCACCTGGTGCATCTTCTTCAGAGAGTCCCCTTCAGGCTCACACCCCACAGTCAGGTCTGGGGGTGCCTCCAGAAGCACTGCCCACTCCATTTGGGGGCGCTTCTGTGCCATGAAGTCTGAGGTGTACACAGGGTTGATGAGCACAGAGACCCCTGGGGAAGCCAAGGAACCTCACAGCATACACAAGAGCTCAGGAAATTGTGGGTAAGCAGGTTCACGTCACCACGTACCATCTCGCGAGGTAAACTGAATGCATATTTGACATTAAATTTTGAAAAGACTCATCAAAACTCTGACTCACACACTAAAACTTGAAAGCAATAGACCATTATGAAAAGAACAAATGAAAGTAAAAGAAAATTGGGAGAATTCACAGAAACTGAACATCATGTTTTTTCTTTTCCAATTTATCGTATATGAGGAAATAGTCATGAGTCTTAAGACTGTTCTATTTCAGTTTTCAGGTTAATTAGAAAAAGTCGGAGTAAGAAAGAGAATTCCCTTCTGGCTAAATGCATTGACACTGAGACAGTTGAAGTCTCAGTTTAAATGAAAACGGGTGATTAGGAAGATTGTGAAGAAAAACATCTTCTTAATTAGGAAGAACTGCAGCCCACTAGCCTAATAGACCCAAACATAGTTTTGGAGGAGAAGCTTATCAGAGGAAGAACAATGCCTAGGCAGCTTCCAGCAGGACACACATTAGCTGAGTGGATACCGGTTCTCAAAAAGACCAGGAGAGAAAGAATAGCTTTCGTTGGTACTATTACTTTGTGAACTTTAGTTTTGAAATTTGGGGAAATTTTTCAAAAATGTTTTCCTCATAAATCTATTTAGTTTGCTTTCAAACTGTTATTAAGAAAAATCTTGATTAAAAAGGCTTTGCATTTACTAAATACCTGTATACCATTATTAATATAGAGTGGATATTAGTAGTTTAGTGAACATTATAAACTACCTCTAATTATTAAAAATTTATATGTATATGGAGACAAATACAGATGTTATTTATAGTTAAGTAGCTTAATAGAGAGTAATTCTGAGCTAGAAATGCATATAATAATAATTAGGCAACAATTACGAAGTTCTTAATTTTACAATAACATCATCCAAACTCTGTCATATCACAGTAATCGTTCTTCTAAAGAATGAATACCATATGAAAAATATCCTCAAGTATATCACTTTTGGATATACCTGAGGGACTCACAAATCAGGACTTTGCTAAAATAATATATTTATAGAATTATTTATTGGAAATTATCAGAATATGATTGACTACTCTCTATAAAACAGGGCAGAGGGAGAGAGGCTGGATTTAATGCCTGATACCCAACACTACCTATTGTGCCTGCATTTGTTTCATCTGCCCCTTGCCAAGGTCCAGGATAGCACAGCATCTGCTGCTACAGAGCCATTCGCAGATCAAGGCAGAAGGGCTTACCCAGACTGAATATCCAGCCTGATAGCCAGGAATGCCACAGACTTACCCCATCTTCCTCACTTTCACAATTCACTCTACCGTGATTATTCCCCCATATTCTATAGTTTATACATACTCCCAAATTCCTTACCCAGTTCTGCTTTTCTTCATAATTTTTATAAGCATTTAACTACTTCCTAATTTATTTATTATGCATATTATATGTTACATCTTCTGGAAATTAGGATGCAAACTCCATGAAAACAAGGATATTTCCATTTGTCTTATGTTCACTTTTGTGTCGACATATTAGCCACACAACAAATATTTGTTGAAAGAATGCCAGCTCTCAACATAAAAAAGAAGTTGTATAAATGCAAGAGAAATTTTAAAGAGAGGTAGCTTAGATTTTTCTAAAGCCCCTTCCTGGGTAGCACAACTAAAAATTCTGAATAAAATATCCATGTACAGAAACCCAATAACCTCAATTCATGTGAACATTACATGCCACAACATGCGCTAAGATTAGTAATATCTGACAGGTTTTTCCCATGTGCAGGTTAACATGGCGCTGGACAGTGCCCCCCTGTGTTCTCTGCAAACCCAGACTTTGAATCTCAGGTGGGTGTGGTGGCACTTGCCTTTAATCCCAGCACTCTGGAGGCTGAGGCAGGAGGATCCTTATGACTTGGAGACCAGCCTGGGCTACAAAGTGAGTTCAAGGCCAGCCTGAACTGGTTAGTGAAACCCTGTCTCAAAAAATTGGGCCAGGAGTTTAGCTCAGTGGCCTAAGCACCTGCCTGGCAGGTGTGAGGTTGTGCGTCCCATCCCTGGTACCACTCCCCCCGCAAAAAAAACCCAAAAGTTAAACCTCTGTCTTTTCACGCACCCACCAACGTTCTTCCAATCAGCTGTCAATACATCATTCTGGCCATCCCTTTAACTCTGCCTCCTGTCAATTCCAAATAGAGCCCGCAGTTTTTTCTTGAACCTTCCAGAGGGTGTTTGCCTCTTCGGCAGCATTATCGTGCCCGCAATAGACTCCTCTTTTTTCTTTCTATTTTTTTCTCTTTTTCTCTCTAGTGTGTTGAAGAACCAAACCATATCAACAAGTATGAAAAATGGGACAGAGGAACTGGAGGAGGAGGGAGGAAGGGGGAGGAAAGGGAGAAGGGATTGAAGAAACACAAAGACACAAGCTGTGGTAAGTACTGTAACCACACCCCAAGATGATTGTAACTGATGAACTGCAAATGTGTTCCAATAAAAAACATTTTTTCAAAATTATATAAGGTGGTAGAAAAGTAACAAACTTTCTCAAAACTAAGAGTAAAAATACAGTACACAGCCACAGGATCTGAGTCTCTGACAAAGTGTATAGTAAAGATCAGATTCAACTACACGACACTCTCTCCCCACCTACCCAGAACAGTATTCCCTTTGTGTGACTTGGAAAAGAGACCTCACAAAGTCAAGGAGATCCTTCCCTCTTCAAGATTTTGTGCTGAATGGAATGGGGAAAAAAGAGGAAAAAATCTGAAAATTCTTAACCAAAAGCTCATGCAATGGGAACTAGAATCCATATCACTTATAATGCAACAAACTTTTAATTAAACATTTATTTTCAAATTATACAGAGTTTTAGTTACTCTAAAAGTTTAGTAAAAAGGGAAACAAACTCTTTTGGAGTAAACTAGCCTTTATTACTAGGTTCAAAGGATTTCAACACAGAGGAAAATATTATTTTAGGAAATATGAGCTCTCGATAAAATGTATATTATCAAATATGCTTATTAAGTAGCATGATTAATGTCATCAAACTATTATAAACACATGCACATAATACACATAAATATGCTCCTATATATTTGCATTTGTGTGCATATATATATATATATATAATGAATCAGACATCAGAATTATGAACTATAGCTGCAGCCATGGAATAAAAAGAAACTCAAAATTGGTCAGTTATATTACCAGAGACCAGGGCTGGGAGTCTGGCTCAGTGACTTAAGCGCCTATCTGACAGGTGCGAGGTTGTGAGTTTAATCCCTGGTGCCGCAAAAAAAAAAAAAAAAAAAAAGATATTTTTTTATATTACCAGAGACCTTTTACAAAAACACAATCACTATCAATAAAAATATGATCAATCTGCATGCAATATTAATCTGAAAAAGAAAGGCTACATTCTCAAATTTATAAACAACATTATTTTAAGCATTAAATGATTTTTTACATCATAATCAGGGTGACAACATTTTAAGTAGACCAATGAATTTTTGTCTCATAGGATTATATCCTTGAATGTTTACTTGAATCAAAATTTTAAAAGTGAATAGTCATCTCTTAGTGAAATACATTGGTTACCTTCAACTGTACTTTATCTTTCTAGTCAACACACAAATCTAATCTGTGTACTTCATGCACCTTTGCACTCTTCTAAGCCGAATCTCCTTTTCTTAGAGCTCAGTTAATGTAGTGTTAATCATCAGTTCATCTCCTTAAAATTATATTAAGCCCTAGACTTTCATTATTAAATTGATATTAGCATTTGCTTTGAATTCTCTAATTTTCCTGTATGTAGAAGTGATAAACAGACAAGTATTTGAAACCAGAGGTTCCTGTATTCCTTCTTCACATATGCCCTTTTTATTTCATGATACTTTTGAAGAACTGATATTCAAAGATTTGTTTTACTGTGCTCTGCCCAATATTACTGCTCTTATTACTTCAGCTTTTAAGAGTCTGATCTTTCTAGAATTATGTATTTGATTTTCTACTTTTTAATTTTAACTTCGAGAATTGCTTTGTAGTACTAGATTTAATTTCCCTTGTGCTAAATGACTACTTTAGTAAATACGTGAAATGTTTATCTGTGTCTGACACAGAGTAAATACTATATATGAGTTTGCTCTTACTTGAATTTTGATCCTCAGGATTTCTAGATATTTCTACCATACCTTGGATCTTAATAAAAAATTCCTAAAGGAAAGAAAGCACCATATGAGTCAGTATAAACTCAAAACAAAAAACAGGCCTTCAAAGACCACAAACAATGGAACTGCCAGATAAAGAACATAAAATGCTTAGTTATGAAATAGTAAATGATCAAAAGGTACTTTTGGGAAGAGGTTGTATATGATCTAAACCTTCTTATAAGTTTGGAAGTACTTGTCAATTGTATCAGTTGATTCTATTATTTTGATCATGACTTTTTTAAATCTAATTCAGACTTCTCTTTCTTTTAACATTTTTTATTTTCTAAAAATATATACTTCCCCTTCATTTTTCAATTCATTAAAATAGACTAGTTTATAACACTGTAACGCTTTATTCTTAAGCCTTTATTTTGCCTTTATTTTATTCGTTTCCCTGAAATGCTTTGTTCTCCAAATAATCTTTTCTACAATAGCATTTTGTTTTCACAACTAACTTGAATCTTTTGTGTAGTTATTGGTGCCTAGTTCGTTGATCTCTGACCTTATTTTTGTTTAATTTTTGTGCTTTGGGTTTGCTTTCTGTTTTTTTTAAAACCTCTGCTTCCAAATGGCTACTTCATTAATTTTTTAATCTTTTTTGATTTTTGGATAAACATATTTAATACAATGCATTGCATTCTATCTACTGCTTAGCTATATCCTATATGTTATGAAATGTAATGATTCTATTATGTTTTGGCCAAGAGTTTTTCTTAGTTTGCTTTATAATCATGGATTTATAGAAATATACTAGTTTCCATATATTTGAGACTGTACTGTCATCATCCCTGAAACTCAAATCAAATCTAAGGGTTTTGCTTGTTTGTTTGCTTGTGAACCTGGGCTACCATTATAACTAATATATATATATATATATATATATATATATATATATATATATATATAGTCATGATCAAAATAATAGAATTAACTGATACAATTGACAAGTACTTCCAAACTTATAAGAAGGTTTAGATCATATACAACCTCTTCCCAGGTTGTATATGATCTAAACCTTCTTATAAAAAAAAAAAATATATATATATATATATATATTTTTTTTTTTTTGTACTGGGGATCGAACTCACAATCTCATGCCTGCCATGCAGGCACTTAAGCCACTGAGCTAAACCCCCAGCCCTATAACCAATATATTTTTGAAAATAGTCCCTACATAATATGTGATGGGGAGAGAGGTATATTAATATAGATATCTCTATAAATTTAATAGTTTGAATTTTAAATTTTATAATGTTCAGTTTCTAGTTTTACTCAGTTTTTATTCAGTCTATGTATTAGCTCAGAGTTGTGTGTAAATCCTGGAATACAATGATTATGTTATTTATTTCTCCCTAAAACTTTTTAGTTCTTTCTTTATATAGTTTGTGGTGGTTAGTGTGTATAAATTCCTGATTGTAACTCTCATGCTCTCATATCTTTGCCAAAATATGTTTATTTATCACAAAACTGTTCATTTTGTATTGAATTCCATTTTCTGCATACTTGAAATTGCCTCAACTTACATACTATAGCTAAAATAAATGTTTCATGCTAAAGATGTTCAGTAGCATAATTTCTTTTCCTAGTTTTTAATCTGTCTTC
This sequence comes from Dasyprocta punctata, assembly GCA_004363535.1. Classification (NCBI taxonomy): domain Eukaryota; kingdom Metazoa; phylum Chordata; class Mammalia; order Rodentia; family Dasyproctidae; genus Dasyprocta; species Dasyprocta punctata. The sequence goes on along the minus strand of RJWM01017658.1, from coordinate 2,299 downwards.
TTTTTTTTTTTTTTTTACACTTTTCAATATTTCTTAGTTTACTTTCTACTTTACTATGTATGGAAAAGCATCATTATTTTGAAAAAGGACTGTATAGGACAAAAGTACTATAATTTAGGAAAATGTAACAAATATTTAATGATTTGTTAAAAGTTAACATTGAAATTTAAAGATATATTACAATAATTTCCTCCCAAAACATTTGCAGAGAGGTACAAAATTTTCTAAAAATTAAATTGTTCATGTAATAGTCTAATAATAAATTTTGACATTTTAAATCAGAAAATAGTATCCAATTATTCTTTTAATTAAAATATCCTTGATATTCAATGAAGAATAGTATTATTGGGTTATGTATTTAGTTAGCATTTATGTTTTTATAAAATTTTGTTCATATGTACTATGCATTTTAATACTGAGGCTTTTGCCTTTTCTATTTATTGTATCTTATGTATTATGATTATTCTCTAGCATTATGTATTTTAAAAATATTATCTTCCATTTTCTCAGGAATGATTTTACTTATTTATAAATTTCTAGATCCAGGCGTTTGGCTCAGTGACTTAAGCACCTGTCTGACAGGCGTGAGGTTGTGAGTTCAATCCCTGGTGCTGCAAAAAAAAAAAAAAAAAAAAAAAAAAAATTTCTATTGTTTGTGGTTAAAAACGTTAAAATTCTCTTCATAAATTCAAATGTGAGAAAGTCGCCCCACACAATGTTTTTCAATGAATTTGTAGGACTTTTACAGTTAAAGTTTCCTATAATTTATAATTTACTAGATACTGAAGAATTTTATTTCAAATGATCAAAAATTCCAAAACAATGGTTGAAAATTCAGCCTGACACTATTGACTTGAAATGTCTTTTCTATTTTGTATATAAATTAATAAATAGCTATGATGTACTCATTTTACTGTGATTCTGTGGTCTCCTATTGTTAATTAGTTTATCAATAGAATGTTTGGACAACTGTAGGAAAACTCCAAGAATGAAATTTTTCAACGGTTTTGGGACTTACTGTGCAGTATTTATTTTTTGAGTCAAAGTTGTGATGCTGAACATTTTTTTGTGTGTCTCTTTAGACCAATTCTTCCTTTCTGTACTCTGCTGTAGGATGCCTGTATTCATGGAATTTATCAATCATGACCCCCTTTCTTTTTATATTTTGTTAGATTTGACAGTGGGAGGGAATAGAAGGCTATTATAGAAGATTTCAATTGTTTATTCCTCTATCTACCTCCCAGGACTTCTACTTTGTGGGAGAGACTGAGTCCCTATCACAAAGGCCTATATCTACATGTGTATATAAATTTTGACAGTTCATCACGCTTTACCTTTCAGATCTAGCTGTGATAGTGGTTTCATTATTTTTCTTATATAAATTATGAATTGTTGATGCTGTAAGAAGGAAAATGGTTCTAGTTGATATAGTAAAGGAGGAAAAAATGAGGAAATAACTGGCATTCAATCTAAAATCAATTGCATTAAAGATGATAAATCAGAATAAATTGAGTTGAAAAACTTCTTTATTCAAGATATTGATTCCATAGAAAAAGTAGCATTGTGCTAATATGGGTTAAATTCTTGATCCATGGAGGACTTCCTGCTTCATATGAAGAATAAATCACTATGGTGACAATATCAAATGACTAACAAGATAGTAAACTACCAGGAACATATTTCAAATAATAAAGAAACTGTATGATTACCATGTTCCACATGTAGTCCCAATTCACTAGTATTACCCTTTATTTTTCTAGCAGTACAGTGAATCTAAATACACATGAAAGGACAGGCAGCTAAATAGGCAGCTGTTGCCCTATGTTAGGGCAAGAGAATGTTTGTGCTTAGCCTAACATTTTGAATCCAAGTTCTATTTTCAATTGAAAAGGCAAAATGACCTTGCTTCACAGAGTTCCTTAGAGGAATTAATACAAGGACTCTAATAAAAGCATAATGTAGCTTAATTTACAAGTATCTGGGTTTTAAATAGCTAGTGCTAAATAAACAGAAGAAAATTATTCACGTATTTGCATAAAAGAAGTTTCAAAGTTTTCAGTTCTGGTGGTCATAGATTTTAGACAGAAATAATGATTAATCAAGATAATTGTTTATTTAATACTGATATATTAATTAGCTACTTCAATTCAATTCTGTCGAACCGTGTCTAACAAGCCACATTATTTAGAAGTGTATGCACACATATTAAGTAATCTGGCCCAAAGACTAAATAGGTTGTTTGATAATTCAATCATTTGAATGTGGTATACAAGATGATTAAATTTACCCAATATTTGGG
>RJWM01017657.1:0-42822 GCA_004363535.1 Dasyprocta punctata | reverse complement strand
GAACGTGTTCTGGCTGCTCTGCTTTTGCTCCCTGGAAGATCCTCCCTTGTCTGTTTATTACACTCGTCGGAAGTAGGTGTCAGGAAATAGATCTTCCTTAAAGGCTGCCTGGGACAATCATGAGCATTTATAGTTTCTTGAGAAAAAAAATAATTTCTTGGAAGATTTATTAGGATTTAAGCCTATCTGCTCCCAGGCACTTCATGAGCCAGGAATCACATGGTATCTTTTCTCACTCAGCCCGCAGACCTGCTTCTTTTCTTTGCTGCCTGGCGCTAGCCATGCCTTTATGGCTCACGTTAATGACAGCTATTTTGACACCACTGGAATAATAGGCTGAAGTGAGAAGCAACACTCCTAGACCAATGCTTGCCTCAAGGCTGGATCCCTTGCGTGTTCTGCTCACTGGGTCGCGTTCGAGAGCATGAGTGACATGCAGCCTCTTAACAATAACTGTCTGATTTGCTGCTCACTGGGCCACAGAATCAGTTGGCTTTTTCAACCTCCAGAAGCCTCTGCCTTTCTAGACACTCACTGTTCCCTTTCTTCTCTGCTTCAAGTCTGGCGAATACTTGCAGAAGTCATCTCTCTTCTCTGCACATCTTGCTGAAAGTAACAAGATGCGCCCGGTACTCATTAACCTCCTAACTCTTCCCAACTCTGCTTTGCATCGCAACCTGGAAGGCCCAGATCTGTCTTTTAGGGCACTTCAGGAGAGATTTCATTGGTAACTGAGCCAGAAGCATCCAGATTTCCAACCCTACCTCTGTGTTCTTACTGCTTGACTGTTGGGTTTCAGACTACAGCATCTGTACCAAGTTTTATACCTGTTATGGTATGGGTTTTTGATGGCGAGAGAGCAAGAGATTAAGAGGCAACAAAGTAGTGACCTAAAGAACAGAAGCTTCATTCTCATGGAGTAGAAAAATGTAAGTGCTCCAGGATGGCCAGTGTCTGCTTAATGTTCAGTCCATCAACTCTAGGACTATATCCTCATTAGCACCGTAGAAGCCAAACCACCATTATATCTGAGTCTCAGGTAACGTAAAGAAGGTCTAAAACGTGGAAGAGGTATTTTTATAGCCTCTATAAAAGACCTACATCTAGAAGCAGCACACATATTTCTACTCATATCCCATTGGATAGAATTTAGTTTTGTGGGCCACCAATCTATAAGGAGGGCTGGCAAATATAGTATAAGCCTGTCTCCAGAAAGAATAGGAAAACAGCTTATGGTGAATACCTATTGATTTGTGACAGTTAATCTTGACTGGCAACTTGATTGACTTCAGAGACACCTAAGAGATCTGGGGGTATTTGGGTGGGTCATGGGGATGTAACTTTGGGTTCTGTATTCAATCCCTGGCCCCTTACTCTCTGACTGTCTCCTGATCTATGTTTCCCAAAGGCCATTAATTAAACAGCTTTCTTCTAACACACCATTCACCATGATGTTTCTACCTTGGAGTCAGCTGGCCATGGACTGAAACCCTGAAACTATGAACCAAATTAAACTTCTCCTTCTCTAAATTATGAGTGTTGTGTATTTTTATCCCAGCAACATGAAACCTGGCCAATATAGTCAGGATCACAGATATAGAGGACATTAATAATCTAATTTGTTAGGAAAACCTGACATGAAAATAGTAAATACATTATCCATTTATGTGACCATGGAACTCTCACTAGGTCACAAAAAATAATCTCCATAAAGAAAAATATTATAGAAAATACTGTCTGGCCTCAATGAAATTAAAGAAAAAAAATAGTTAAATGAGAAAAGTAGTATATTCCTCCAACTAGAGAAATTTATAACTAGCATTTAAACAATTCTTAGATTAAAGAGGAAATAAAAACTAAAAATACAATGGACCAATAAAATGCTGAAAATCAAAATAATGAATAATGAAAATCAAGCATAGTTAAAGGAGTACTTGGCAGGAAATACACAGCCTTAAATATCTATGCCAATAAGAAAGAAATGGAGATGCTGCTACCTCAGAGAAGTCTCATGCCTCCATCTCCCCATCTGTCCAAGAGGCAGCTGAATGCCTGATTTCTGTATATCTTGCTACCTGATGTCCCCAGGACTAGAGGTCTGAGACTTTAAGTCAACTTCAGGATTTAAAGCTTGGAGTCCCCCAGGGACAGAAGGGGAAATAATTTGCTCCAGGTTGCACAGCAAGAAAGGAGCAGAGGAGGGCTAGATCCCAGTCTCGGAGTCTTACAGGGTCACTTGCATCTCCCCCTCACCCCCAGCACTGGCCTATATCTGATGTCCCCACCCCAGTCTGAAGAATCAACCACTTTCCTGTTCTGGGAAAACCTGCTTTGACTGAGCCTGGTGGAGACAGTTCAGACACAGATCAAAGGAAAGGACTTTGTATTAGTCAGGCTAATATTAGGTACTGTAATCAAGAGATCCAATAGGAAAACAGTGGTTTAGGAGGAAGACAGAAGTTTCTTTCTCTCTCAGCTAATGATCCATCTTGAGTCTGATTCCACATCCATGGGCAGTTCAGTGCCATGAGGCCTCTAAGGCCTTGACCTCATGCTAGGCCAAAGGCAGGCCACAGATAAGTAGGGGAGAAAAAGAGCACACGAGTGACACACTCATGGCCTTGAGGCGTAGATACAGCACAGAACACATGCCTCTTGCCCTTTCCAACGTGGAGAAGCTTGTGACTGAGCTCACTGTGAAGGAGGCTGAGTGACTCAGCCTGGCTTCGTGCCTACGAGGATGCACACAGGAGACGTCAGCGCACCTTCAGTGGTGTCCACTGTGCTTGGCCCACTGGCCACCAGATATCCATGGGTCCTTCTTCCCACAGCAGGACACATTCACCCTCTCTCAAGGAAGTAAATCCTAAATTCCTCCGAGCAACACTTCCAGACCAAAGCACAGGAATATGCCAGGTAGAAGTCCTCCCTCCAGGGTTCCATGTGGTTTTTGTCATAGCCTAATGACATATCAACTGCAAGACAAGTCATCTGTTACCATCACCACCACCACCACCCATAACCTCCCAGTTGTAGCAGTGGACAAGGACAGGGATCATGCACACACACACACACACACACACACACACACACACTTCCACTGAGAAAAGGGAAAAATGGAAAATCCAGAAGACAGTGGTGCACAGCAACAGAGAAATCCTGGGAGAGGAGGCTGCTCCTCGGTTGGCTGATCTGCCCAACCCTATTCTGGGAAATTCTCTTTTTCCCATTACCCTCTGGCTACATCTGCAGCAAAGAGGGCATTGAAAGTTCTGGTCTCCTTGAGGGTTGTTTGGGAGTCAAATGATCATAATCACCACTTTCTAGTCCTAGTTTCCTCATACTTAAAAGACTTCTGGACAATGTGTTTCCAGGCAGTCCCAGGTGCCAATAACCAACACCAAAGATGTTTGCTCGGTCAGTGCTGAAGCCTCATCAATTACTTAGTCTTCTGGTCGGGTCCAGCTCTCGTGTTCTCATAGGGGTTACTTTGGGATGAATCTAAAACATGATTGAGTGGGCAGATAAAAGCTTTAATTGGACTTTTCCCGGGGCCTCCTTCCTTCTTGGGTGGTCTTTGAGAAAAGCGCTAAGCAACCACAGTCTGAACTCTTGTTGCCTAGGCTCCAAAGCAGGAGTGGGGGCAGCTTTCATCCCTGGAAGGCCCATGTCCTAGATACCTTCTCTGCTTCTCTATCTTAGAATAGACACCGAGCAGGCAGTGTGTACTGATATTCCGTCTCTTTCCCACCATTTCTTCTAGAGCTATGGACTTGGTTATTGTATGATGGCTTCCAAATTGTCTTCAAAATGGTTCCACCAAATACTTTGACAAGGGATAAAAAGGGTCACCCATTTTCCAGCCCACAATATGTGGACCCTCCCTGTAGGCAGCAAAACTACAGAGTATTTTAGGGTAACTTTACTTTAGAGTTTTTATTGGGCTGGCATCCTCCTGCCAGTACTAATTTCTATTTATTTATGGTTAGGGAAGGGTGCCATAATAAAGACATTCAATAATGACTCAGTGGCTCGGGTGAGATAGAATGGTATGTTGTCATGTATAATCGCCATGGTGATCATTCCAGAGTGACAGGCTGTTTGGATCCACAAGGTCACATGGGGGTTCTTCTGTCTTATCTCTCTGTCCTGTCATCTCCAAGGTTATTGACTTGACCATCAGTGGATTGCCGGCACATATAGTTCCCATTTGTGGGAAAGGAAAACATCATGAGGGAAAGGGGTGCACCCACAGTCTTAAGGCCACACAGGAAGTCTGGGCCATGTAGACTGGCTATGTGTCCCAGGGAAGGGGGACATCACTGCTGGTGAATAAGTAGCAGTCTCCACCAAGAACTTGGAGCTAAACAGGCCATCAACTTCTTATAAGTCAATATGGTCTTGGGGACAGACAGGCATGGGAGCCCCTCACCTCATGTGTATACACAGGTCACCCCAAAACGCCATTCCTGTACAGAAACACAGGGCCAGCAGACCACATGATATTATTAATCTGGCAAATTTTACCATCTTCCTAGAGTCTCCCACTGTCCTCCCCTGTGGGTGGATGAGGACAGATTTGCGAGCACCAAGAAAGTGCCGGGAGATGGAGGGGCAGTAGCACGGGTTCTCCAAGAAACAGATGCCAAGATGGGGTTGGGTATGCTCAGATCTCCTGATCTCCACCTGTATGGGCAGGAGCAAGGCAAGCCCTGAGGTGGCCCTGAGTGACAGAGAGAAGGAAAGAAGGTGTCCCATGCATTGCACTGTGGGCCTTGAAAGCTACACCAGAGCCACTAGGAAACCCTTGGGCCAAGCCTGCCAATCAAGAAATCTTCATGTTGCCCAGGAATAGCTCTGCCATAGTTCCCCAGCCTGGATGCCATGGAGAATAGCTGCCGATAGCAGCAGCCTAAGAAGCGGATGATTTTCAGAGTCAGAGTAGTTCCCTGTCAGTTACACTTCCTGTAGCAGGAGACCAGCAGAGCCCATTCCCACAGCTGCTATCAGGGCTTTCAGTAAGGAACTGGAAAGACCAGAGACTTTGACATACCAGATTTCAGCCCAACTCAGCCCTGATGAGCTGTGTGGCATTGGTTAAGAAATTTCATCCCTCTGATCCTTAGTTTTCTCATCTGGAAAATATTACCAGGATAAAAGTGGAATTCCTACAGGAAGTAGCCACTAAATGACAGCATTTATGCATGCTTTATTCTTCCAGAGCCCAAAGGGTCAATGGGCTACCCGCAATGTGCTTCCCAGGGGAGGACTCCAAAGTTCACAGCTAATCCCAATTCCACAGGGATCGAAGAAAGCCCTTCCTTGAAAACCCCACCCCGGGTGGGCCCAGAATTGACTTTGCAGTGAGCTGCAAAGGCCAAGCTCACTTTTAAATCAGTCCAAGAAATACCCTGATAAAGTCACTCCCAGGGCCAAAGAGAAATATTTAGGAGAAGCTGCCAGGCAAGGCAGAGACGGCCACTTGTTAGCCTGCCTTGTCTGGGCTCCAGCCTGTTTGAAAACTCATCACCCAGGCCAGGATCCTGGGCCAGGGCCCAGGATGGGAAGGGAAGGGAGCAGGCAGCTCCTTGGACAGGGCTGTGACTGCAGACGGCTGGGCAGGCTCCCACCCGCCAGACACACGCCTGCCTGCGTCGCTCCTTCACATGCACCCCGAGTCCTACTTTCTCCCAAACCAGCCCCAGCCCCCTGGTTTCCACTCTCTTCCCCCTTTCCTACTTCCTGTGAAGCTCAGTTGCTCTTCCTCCCTCCACCTCTCCATCCCTCCCTCGCCTCTCTTTTTCCCAGGGTGATCCTTATTTTTCTCTGTCTCATGACATTTTCTGGCTCCAGACTCCATTTTTTTTCCATGTATCTCCATCTCTTTCCATTACCTTCTCTCTGTGTCTGAGTTTCCCCGTCTGCCTAAGTTCCCTGGCTTTCTTCCTGCTCACTCTGCCTGTCTCTCGGTCACTGCTTCTGTCTGACATCCTCCAACATCAGCCCTCAGAACTGCCAGCTATGGTCAAACTAAGAGGACATCACTGTTATACTGAAGAGCAAGGCATTTGCTTAATTCAGTATGGAGTATCTATTCAATAGAACGTTATAAAACCCATGATGATCCATTCATCCTGATACTAAACAAAAATTCAGTTACATTTAAAAGCAGGTTGAAAAATAGCACATGTGGAGTATAAACCCATTTCGTACTCTCCATAAGGAAAAGATAAACTTGAGGCATTCACAGGTAAATGAATGTCCCTTGAGAACATAATATTAAAGTGAAATCAGACACACAAGTTTAAATATCTTATATAAAAACCTCCCTGTAATGGTTGACACATTCTGTCAACTTGAGAAGTTTCACTAGGTGACTCAGCAGGGGGCCAGCATCCTCAATTTGTACATATTCTAAACCTGTGCAAGAGGAGGGCATGGAGATTCTATGAGTTCCACATCCACCCTGGGGACAGGGGTGGTGGTAGCCTGCTCACAATATAAGGGAGAAGAGGTTTGCTCTCCCCCGCTTACTGCTCTTGCTGCTTTTGCTGTCTTCTGCTGCCTTGAAGTGTTGCCCCTGTGCCAGGCCATCCTGCTTTGGAGCCAGCTGATTATGGACTGAAATCTCCACGAACTGTGAGCTAAATAAACCTTTCTGTCCTTAATTTTGGGTGTCAGGTATTTTGTCCCAGCAATGAGAGAAAAGTAACTAAGACAGAATTTGGTACCAGAGAAGCAAGGTCCTTGCTGTGACTGTATCTGACCATGTGGTTCAAGAGCCCTTGGGAATGACTCATGGGAAGAGTTTGGAAAGGTTTAGAGATGTTGCCTGAAAGAGTAGCACTGGAATGCCTTAGGCTGTTCTTTATGAGAGATTGTCAAAGCTCAGAAGACCAGAAAGCTGATAGAAATCTTATGAGTAAACACCAGGCTTGGGAGGTTTCTGCTGGGAAGAAGGACTGCACTGGCTGCTGGACTCCAGACAATGTGTATTATGGCTGGGCAGAAAGTTTGTCTGCATTTTGCTTGTGTCCAGAGACTTTGCCTGAGACTGAAATTAAGGGTGGTGTGCTAATTAAATTGGCAGAAGAAATTTCAAGACAGTTGAATGTTGAGGCAGTAGCATGGCTATCGTTGGGGGCTTTTAACCAGATCTATGTTGTGAATCAAGGACAAAGAGCCCAGCGGGATAATTTAAAGTGCTGTGAGTTGAACCAGAAAGAAAGTTCCAGTAAAACTGTGGACTACAAAGATAGAGCTGAGGAGATCTCCACTGCTGAGAAGGAAGGGGAGAATATTAAAGCTGGCCTGAGGGCATCACAAGAAGCAGCAAGTCTCTACCCTTTGCAGCCTCAAAACTGCAAAAGTGAAAGATTTTGCTTTGAGGAGAAAGTCACAGAGCACCATGTTCCAGAATGGAAGCAGTGTAGAAAATTTGTTTCTCAGAATTGGACTCAGAGTGCCCAGTGATCCAGGTACTCAACCCCTATAGTCAGAGAAAGGGAAGCCTGGCTACTGTTCCAGTTGGCAGCTGACCTTGGCATCAACCACATGGCACTGGTTTTAGGCACACACAGAATGCAAGAGTTCTGAGGTTAAAAAGGCTTCCATCCAGATTTCAGAAGAAGGTCTGGAAAGCCAGGCAGTGTGCCCCTGAGAAGCCAATGTGTGAAGGTGCGAGTGTAAAGCCAAAGGTGCAGCGGAGACATCAGAAGTTTGGAAAAGCCAGAAACATGGGTCATCGATGAAAACCTGCAAGGAGAGAGCAAAGCAAACCCAAGAAAGAAGCCATGGAAGCTACAACCACCAGAAGTGCCACAGGCATGGAATCACTCAAGCCCTTTGGAGCTCACAGTTTGCCACAGATTGCTTCAGATGCTGAACATAGACAGCTCCAGGACTTACTGCTTGCCCTGCTGGATTTTGGGCTTGCTTTTGTCCCAGTCCTTTGTACCTTCCCGTTTGTAACTTTTGGAATGAAAATGTTCACCTTTTGCCATTTTATGCTGGAAGTGTTTAACTTTGTTTTCATTCATACAGGGGCTTGCAGCTAAGAGTTTGTCTTAAATCTCAGAGACTTGGGACGTGGACTTTTCAGCAATGTTAAAACTGTTAGGACTTTGGCAACTCTTGCAGAAGGACTAAAGGCTTTTTGCATAAAGGAATGTACATGAGTCTTTGGGGGAACAGAGACAAAATGTTATGGTTCTAATGTAATACAATGTTGATAGACAATACTGTTCTTAAGGATTATTAAACCTATGTTATAATGCTCAAGCTGTGAAATAAGAATAAGCATGTCTTTGTATCTGGAGATCAGTTTAAAGAAATGTGTCTGGTTGCCAAGTTGACAAGGGGTGGATTGTAATGGTGGATACATTGTGCCAATTTGAGAAGTTTAGAAGTTTAACTAAGAGGCTCAGCCAGGGTCCTCACTTTGTAAACATCTTGAGCCTGTACAGGAGGAGGACATGGAGATTGTGTGAGTGCTATACCCACCCTGGAGAGAGGGGTGGTGGTAGCCTGCTCCCAATATAAGGGTGAAGAAGCTTGCTTTGTCCCCTTTCTGCTCTTGCCACTTTGGTGTCTTGTGCTGCCTTCAAGTGTTGCCCTTGTGCCATGCCATCCTGCTTTGGAGCCAGCTGATTATGGACTGAAACCTCCACAAACTGTGAGCTAAATAAACCTTTCCTTCCTTAATTTTGGGTGTCAGGTATTTTGTCCCAGCAATGAGAGGACAGTAACTAAGACACCCCCAAAAGTATGGGGAACAAGAGACAGGGAGAACAGGTAGCAAGTGGAGAGAACAGAAATGAAAAACAAAATTAAACGAAAAAAAGGAAAAAGAGCTTTTGCAAATGGGAAGGGAAGCAAAGTTGAGAAGAGCAGGATGGGATGAGGGGGTGGGAATGAAAAAAGAATGGAGATGTATAATGCACATGTACCAACTCACCATGATAAGTGTAATCACATTGCAAATATGTACTAATAAACATAAAAAAGAAAACAACTACATATATAACCTTCAAGGTTCACCTGCTTATCTCTGAGTAGTGGGTGTATGAAAGACTTCTTTGGCACTACAGTAAATATTTCTTGGGTAATAAAAATTAGAATAGTTTTTAAAACAAGCCAAGAAGTAGGCAAAATGGGCACTGGGCTTTCTCCCTGCCTTTTAACTTACTTTAATACAACATTTCAGAAGCCCTACTCGGCTTTGGTCTCTGTATGGGCGAAGCAGGGTATCAGAGGGTTGGGACAGGGTCCCTGCATGGCCCTGGGCTGACCCAGTGACCCTCAGGTCAGCTGGGGTGGGGCTGTGTCCTCCAGAGGCTTGGAGAGGTCAGGCAGGAGCTGCTGCCGAAGAGGCAGGACAAGAAGGGGCAGACGCAGGGCCTCGCTGCCTCTTGCCAGTCTCTGAGGAGAGAAGAGAACGAGCAGGACTGGGGGGAGGTGGGAAATTTGCCCCCACTCCAAGCTCAAACCAGCCCCACAGGGCAGCTGCCGAGATGGAATAAAGAGGTCGGACCCACAGCTGCCTCTGGGAGCGCCCCTCCTCCCCTCACAGCCAAGGGCCTCCTGTCAGCTCCCCAAAACAATGGAGCCATTGCAATGACCCTGCTGCTATCTGGGGCTGGGACAGGGGCCAAAGACCCCAGTGGCCAAGGCCCTGGGCCTGTCCTTCTGTCTCTGAGCCAGTGGGGAGGACATCCTCTCAGGCCCTATGGTTCTATTTTTGTTCTTTTGTTGTTTCCTCTGCTCTCTTTTCTGCTGAGCCCAGACCTTCAAGAGTTGGGAAGGAAGGACAGAAAGGCAGACCAGACCCCTCCGCTGGGCAGAGTGGGGGAGGTAGGAACTTGCTAGAAACATACACGCACGCACACGCACCTCCACGGACACAGAAACCTGGCTACCTGGAGAGGGGGCAGCTAGTGGTCAGCTAGTGGTCAGCGGCGGGGGCCGGAGAGGGGGACCCCGGGTGCAGGACGGACATCCTCACTCTAGTTGCCCTGGTTGCTACCTGCTGCCCCGGTGACACTGCTACCCTGCTAACCCAGATGATTTAGGATGCAGACAAGGATGCGAGGTGGCCGCTGAAAAGCCCTGGAAAGACAGACTGCTGTGGTGGAAAGAGCACGCGCGTCGCTACTCTCCACGTGGCCGTAGCCTCTGAGCAGCTGGGCGAGTTTGTCTGTAAACAGAGGCGGGGGCGGGGCGGGGCTGAAACCAAAGACACTGCCCACCCTCCTCGCGGACCCCTGAAGGGGATCCACAAGGTCTGCAAGAAGGGTTCCCAGAACAGGAGCAGCCTTGGTTTGCTTCCGCAGCGCAGGGGCGCCAGCACCGGGCTGAGTCAGCGCGCGTGAGGTGGGAGGTCTCCCCTGCCCGCGACGCCCAGTGCGCACCCACACTCTCGCCCTCACTCCAGGTCCCACCGCCCAGATACCCTCGCCTGAGACCCCCACTACTGACTCCGGCCACTCCTCCTCCCCCGGTTGCCAAGACAGGGCGCAAGATGACTGGGGTCTCCTGCGGTAGGTGCAGCGCGAGGACCGGACCCTGGCACTTTGGAGGTCGCGCTCTCCATCGGCAGCTCAGCGCCGCCCGTGCCCCATCGCTGGTGATGTGGACAGACCCGGGTGGCAGGCGCGTCCTGGATGTCCTGAGGACCCTTTTGGGGGCGCAAGTCAGGGTCTGCTAGACGGGGCGCGACCTTTTGCCGGGGACTGACGCTGGCGGAGTCGCCCCCACTTGGGCCTCCCCGGCTCCTCAGCCTCGCCGCCTCCTCCCTTACCTCCCCATCTTAGGAGCTTGGACCCCAAAGGTTCAAGAAGTCAAGAGCCCGGAGAAATACACTGTGTAAATATATTGACTTTATTTGTCTCCACTCGGGAGCCTCACAGACATATCCAAGTAAAAAGATCGTTAAATAAACGCCTTCAGCAATTGCAATGCAAAAATAAATATCAATCCTCTGGCCGCGGTAGCAGCCACACTGTGCCCCAGGTCCCATCCGCTCGTTTAACGATTATAAAAGTGTTCAGCGAGAGTGTGTCGGGGTGAGTGTGACGGGTGTGCGCTGGGGGGCACGGTGGAGCGGTGTGCAAAACAGGAATTGCAAACCATCAGAGGGCTACAGGGCGTGGAGCGGCGACCCTGGCGACACCGGGCGGACTCAGCACGAGTCGCCTCCCGCACACACTCACCGCAGAGTTCGTACTGGGAAGAGTTAAAAAATAAACATTTACAAGGGCAAAGAAAGCGGCTCCCTCCCCAGCGTCCCCGAGAGCGTTCCGCGCCGGGCAGAGCGCCGCCAAGGGGTCTCCGGGCGCGGGTCTCTCCAGGTGCGTCCGCCGGTCCCTGGGCGGCCGCGGAAGCGCGCGTCCCCGGAGGGTGGCGCCGCTCACAGGGCCGAGTCAGAGTCGCTGGAGTCCAGGCTGTTCCTCAGTTTGCAGCTGCTGAGCTGCTCTCTCTGCAGCGACAGGCTCTGCGTGCTGCGGCGCAGGCACTCCAGGCTCTGCAGGAAGGACTTCTTCGCCTTTTCCTCCTCCATAGGGGACACCCCCTCCTCCTCCACCTCCTGGATCTCGTCGAAGGTCACCGGCTGCGTCTTGAAGCGGGACTGGCGCGGCCGCCGCAGTCGGCCCTTGCCCTTGGTCAGCTTGGTGGGCCGCACGGGCTGCGGGAACTCGTCGGCCAGGCACACGAAGTGCGGCATCACTGCCTGGTAGTTGGAGCAGACGCCCGCGAGCTCGGCGGGCTTGGCGGCCGCCATGGCGTCCCTGGCGTCCGCGGGCCCGGGTGGCGGAGCGGCCGGGCTCTCCGGGGGCGGCCGCTGCGCCGGGGCCCCCCGGGAGGCAGCAGCCTGGGGCTCGCCGGGCGGGGGATCCAAATCTGCTGCGGGGTAGCGGCGGCCCTCGCGGGCCCGGGCCGGGGCTCCTCGGGAGGGCGGGTCCGTCGGGGGCGCGGGGCTCCGGGCGCGCTGCTCCTCCGCTGCGCTCCGAGGCGCTCGCCGCCGCTGCTGTCGCCGTCTGCCCCGCAGACGCCCGGCTCGCCGCTTATATAGCCCGCTCCTGCCCACACGGCTGCGAGCTCGGATGACAGCGAATGCCATTTAAAGCGTGCGCGCCCCGCGCCCTTCCGCCTGACGTCGCCCCGCCGCTCTGGGAAAGTAACGGCCCCTTCCCCGGCACCGCCCCCCCACCCCGCCCCCCGCAACCCGGCTCCGGAAGGGGGGCCACGCCCGCAGGGTTCCGGGATGATTCGAGGCCGGAGACCACTAGGGTCTTCGGATCGGCGCCGCCGCTTTGGCACTAAAGCTTTGGGAGCCACCTACCGGACTCTGCACCAACCCGACTGGCCGCTGGGGCGCAGGTCCCATCCCCCTCCCCGCCCCCCGAGGCTCACACTCCAGGCGCTGATTATTCCGCCGCGGACTCTGTAGAGCGGCTCCGGGTTCTCCCGGCAGCAGGCACAACCCAGGCGCCCGACTCCCGGAGCTGAAAAGGGGCGGGCTTCTCCTCTCAATCCCGACCACGTCTCCCCAGGAGCGCGCGCGCGCGGACACACACACACACACACACACACACACACCATTATTCCATTCTGGTTCTTTCCTTTTCTAGATGCCTTCTCTGTCTCCTCACTCCCCCCCTCCAGACCCCCCAAGCACCCCCATTCTTGAGTGAAGAATGACACTTGGGCTATGGTACTAACAACAACAATAATAATAGCTACCATCTGGAGAGCTTCACTCCCAGCCAGGCAGCGAGCTCTGTTTTACATACATTATCTTGCTTCATCCTCATAATAGCCCTGTGAGGCAATTAGTATTCTCTCAAGTTTCCATGTAGAAAAGGGAGGCCCTGACGGGTGGGAAACCAGGCCACTCGCGGCAGGGAACCAGGTAGGGCGGATACGGAGCCCATGCTGTCAAGGCTCTAGGACGTCTGTGCGTCACACCCCCAGTACTTGCCTCAGCCCCATCTTGACCACAGCCCACAGGGCCACGGGCTGTGAAGGATATCTTGGGATTTGACCTCCATTTCCTGCGTATCCATTCATCACAGGTTTATGGGAAAGCCACTGTGTGCCGACTCAGGCAGGAAATGGGCTTGAAAGAGAAAGATACAGTCCCCTCCTCCTGAAAGGGGCATTCTAGTGGGATGGGATGGATCATAAAGACAGAACGTGCTGTGGTGACAGTGAAGTAGGGTGTTGTGACAGGGATGCAGGGTTAAAAAGAGGAGGGGCATGCCGAGCTGGTTGGCAGGAGAGGCGTCTCAGAATGGGTGACATGGGGCTGGCACCTGAAGGACAGTAACAGCACCACTGGGTGCTAATGTGAGCCAGCCCGCGTGCTTTTAGGCACTAGGTCCTTGAATGTAAATGTTAGCCATGTTATTTCATCTTCTCAGGAACCCTGGGTAACAAGTTCTACAGTTCTTACCATTTACAGTTGGAAAAAGCACAGCGCAGAGAAGCCAAGCAACCTGCCCGCGGCCCCACAGCTAGCAAGCGGCAGAGCTGAGCCACAGCTCCAGGCAGCGCGGCTCTGAGCCCGCGCCCCTCCCCGCCACCCTGCAGGGGTTCACCCTGTGGAGGATAAAGAAGGGACCAGCGTGTAACAAAGGGGGAAGAGAGTGGTTGGGCAGAGGGACCCCAAATGCCAAGGCACCAAGGCAAGAAGACCCTTGGCTTATTTCGTGAACAGCAAAGAAGCTCACGGAGCCGAAGCAGCGTGGGTGGGGAGGAGGATATGTAGGTACTTTCTCTTAAGGCGCTGAGCCCATGTTATGGAAATCGGATTTCATTCGAAGGGCTCTAGTTAGGCCCTGGAAGGTTCTCACAATTGATATTTTTGAAAACTCATTCTGTTTGTCACCTGGAGAGCTGCCAGGGAAGCAGCAGGGAGCCCACTTAGGGGACTGTCACCCGGGTCAGAGACAAGATACTGAAGACCTGGATTAGGGTGGAGGCCATGGACATAAAAGGAAAGGCCAGTTTTGGGGGTCTGCCTGAAAGTAAGGTATGAGGCTGGGGGAAGAACCAAGGCTGAAGCCAGGCGTGGTGGCGCATGCCTCTAATCCCAGCACTCAGGAGGCTGAGGTAGGAGGAGCATTGTAAGTTCGAGGCCCAGTTGGGCTACAATGCGAGCGCAAGACCAGCCTGAGCTATAGTGTGACCCTGCCTCAAAAAACCAGGGCCGGGAGTTTGGCTCAGTGGCGTAAGTGCCTGTCTGGCAGGCGTGAAGCTGTGAGTTCGATCCCCGGTGACGCAATAAATAAATAAATAAATAAAATAAGGAACCAAGGCTGATTTCTATGTCTTTGCTTGAGCAGGTATTAAACTGACTAATGGAGGCCATTTCAGGGAGAGAAGGCTGGGGAGGGGTCCCTCATAGGGTCTGCTGGTTGTCCGGCACAACCCACCAACCACCTGGATGAGGCCTGAAATACTTACATCATACTTTTACTTTACACAAGAGATGAATCAGTCTCCATAATCTTAAAACCACTGCACTTTGGAGTTCCTTCTAACAACAGTTTAGCAATACTCTAATACTGAAATTGGTACCAGGAGTACAACACTGCCTCGGTGATGGCCCTCACTGTGTGGTGAGATAGAGAAACAGATATTGGAGGACAGGAAGTTGGTGACTCTTCTTATGCTGGGACAAAATACTCATTGCAGACATCACGTGTGATAATTTGGAAAATAGATCATATGTGTGTTACTCACCTTCTGTTGCTATCACAAAACACCTGAGGAAAAAATCAACTTAAAAGAGGAACGATTTATTTGGTTCCAGAGATTTCAGTCCATGGTCAGCCTGGTCCATTGTTTTTAGGGCTGTGGTGAGGCAGAAACATATGTCAAAAGGGCAGAGCAGAGGAAAGTCGCTCACCTCATGGCAGTCAGGAGGCAGAGAGGGATTGGCTTCCTCCTTCCTCTCCTCTTCCATCTGGGCCCCTGGCCTATTGGGTGGTGTGGCCCAAATTCAGGGTTGGTTCCTCCCCCAGTTTTCTGTCCTACATGCTAATTGGCTCTGGAAACACCCTCACAGGCACAGCCTTAAGTGTATTTCACTAATTTCCTAGGTGTTTCTCAACCAAATCAAGTCAACAATCAAGGTCAGCAATCACAGCATGCCTACTAAGCCTGTAATTGTAGAAAAATTGCTGGAAAGAGCCAAATGCTTGCATGTGTTGGCTGCGTGATGCTACATGTAGCGAGATACTATAAGAAAGAGACCAGATAGTTGGGCGGAAATAGAATCCAGACAACTGCTTTCGCCCAGAGGGGAGGAGATCAGACTGTCTCAGAGTCTGTAGCAAAGTCTGTTTGTTAGGCTAGAGATTAAGAAGAAGAAAGAAATCACCCTTCAGCAAAGCATTGTATGAAGGATGCTATTACCCAAGCCCCTCATTTCAGGTGTCCTTAGGGAAACCGTCATTGTAAAATTTGGAGAAAGAGATGGGTTGTACAAGGAAGACAAGCTAAACAGCTGTGTTAGGAAAGGAGCTCTGGTGTGGCTGCTGGCACCCGGAACTGACTAGCACCAGACAGACCCGAAACCAACTCAATTTGTGGAGAAATTGTTCCCATCCACAGAACTGTAAGGCTGGACTGCAAAGCCTGGGATGCTAAAGCAGCATCCGGAGAAGAAGGACTTCTGACATTTGGTTTGATGGTTGTGGAAAAATAATAAATGAGGTAGAATTTCCGGAAGGGCAAAGCTGAGGACCAGGGAGGCACAGGATTGTGGAGCGGGGAGGGCACCACCACCACCACAAAACCTACTGTTCTGGAAGGTGAACTTTGGCAGAGAACATTAGCTGGCCATCCAATTGGGTCACATTTCCTAACTTCCCCTGAGGCTAGAGGGGGATTGTGTACCTCAACTCCATCCGTGGAACAAGGACAGATGTGTAAGTGACTTCTGCCTCACCTGTCCAAGAGGAAGTTCTTGCTGAAGACAGCCACGTTTTCCTCATCACTCTGGCTCCGTGAAGGATAATGAAGAGGCTTGGGAGCTTTCATGTTAAAGACAGAAGCACTGCCATTAATGTGGGCCTGTGGAACCGAGCCGACTACCATTTTGAAACTCTTCCCTTGGGATGATGAGAGCATAATCAGCTAAATGTTTCAAATCTATTGGGTTCTTTCTATTGTATCACCTTAGCTTTGTCCTAAGAGCACCTGAGATGTCTGGGAGGACGACAGCCATTGGGACTCAGCAGGGCTGTGGGATGGTGGGGCAGTTGTGGAATCATCACAGCGCAGGTGGTGTCCACACTGTAGGGATGGGTAGAGACTCGCCTTCTAGAAGGAGGGGAGGGACAGGACAAGCCAGTCAGGCACTCAGAGAAGCAGTGTCCCACAGGTGGGAGGATAACGGAGGGAGGAGGGGGAGGGAGGAGGGAGACCATTAGAATGTGGATCCCGCCAAGGGACCAGGCTGGCTGCACCGGAACTTACCGCACAGCCCTGCACGAGCCACTGCCCTTCTGCTTGTAGAGGTGTCAGCTCAAACATCTCCTCCTCGTGACATCAGAGGGCTTCCCTGGCACCCTCGACCCCTCTGTCCCCTTTTTGTGCACAGCATATTTATCACTATCTAAATGGTCTTCAGGTTTGTGGATTTCTGTATCATCTGCCTTCCCCGCTGGACTGTGAGCACTGGCCACTGCCTCTCCTGGCACCCCGGATACAGCTGCACCCTGTGGGGCGGCCAGCAACCTTGCTCACCCTGCTCCGAGGCTCCTGGCAGGACAGCAAGGGGGCTGCAGTGTCTCCCTCAAGGATCGTTTCTGACACACGCAGCTCCCCCGGGTCTAATTCCCAGGCCAGGGAGACAGGTACCTTAAGTCATCCCTCTCTCCTCCCCTGGGTGCAGGGCCCCCCAGTCCTGGTCCACTGTGGTGAAAATAGAAAAAAGAGACCCGTGCTTCACAGCAAGCATCCCAAATTAGCCATGAGATCATCCTCCTTGGCCTGGGGCCCTGCTGCCAGGGGCCTCTAGGGGAAGAGGGGAGGGAGCTGGGTGCTGGGAGAGATCGAAACCTCCTCGCAGAGTTGGGGTGTGAGGGCTGGGGGTGTAGCTCAGTGGTAGAGCACGTGCCTAGAATGCACAAGGCTATGAGGCTTGGGCTCCATCCCCAACCCCGGGTGGGGGTGGGGGTGGGATCAGAGCTCCCGCATTGCCCTGTCCTGCTGCCTCCTGTTCCCCTGCTGTCCGCAGGAGGCAGCTGAGCGCCCGCAGTCAGGTTAGGAGAACACACATCTAGAGTCTATCCCAAGCCTGGCCACCGACTCATTCATCATTTTCACAGCTGGACAGCTTCAGTGGTGCCCAGGAAGCCATTGGGTGAAGCAGGGGAGGCCCCTTGCGCAGTGCCCAGGATGTCTGAAGCATGACATGCAAGTTCCTTTGGCTCTCATGACCTCACACCCAACCTCCCCAGCCCCACCTTGGTGACAAGATGGCAGAGAAAAATCTCCAGTGAAGTATTGCAGAGGCCATCTGGGGCTATTTAGCGGCTTAGACCTCCCTGTTTGACTCACAATATAAAATAGGAAGTTGACCGCCCCACTGAGCTACAGTCATGTCTCCAGGGACCAATTCTAGCCCCACTGGGGCGTTGCTGCCAATGCCCAAAGGTGGCCCTGGGGGTCCCAGGGGATGTCAGTTGTGCTTTCAACAGATCCACCCTCACACAATGGCTTTCTACTCTGCAGCACGTAGTGGTGGGACTGGGGGGAAGACCTGGGCCTTTGGGGCCTGGCTTCTGTTGCCCCTTGTGCCTGGCTGAGTTTGCAGAGGCTCCAGGAGGCATCAGTGTCTGCTTTTGTAGTGCATGTCATGTCACCTCAGCTGGCCACTGCAGGTGGAAGTTGTCTCTTAAAGAGGATGCAAGCTAGGGTTCCTTGGTGGCCTGTAGCCCTGGGTCTATGGAGGACACAGAAATGTCATGCTGAGCGCCTAACATGTTTCTGGCTCTGTACTGTGGTGCCTCGGGTGCCCTGCCCCACCCTTCCACATCCAAACCATCCTTCAAAAGTCCTAGTTTCATCCCATCTCACAGATAGGACTCGGGTGATCAGTGTTTTACCAGGGTCACTTCAAATCTAAGGGCTGCAGCCAGCACTCAAGGCCAGTCTGCCTGACTCAGACACTGCTGTTCGTCACCTGAATCGCCCGATTGGTCTCCAACGCCCACCTGGGCTGTGCTTTCTGTTCCACCAACCATGCACTCCACGGTGGCCTTGAACCAGTGCTTTTTGCCTGTGGGCTTCAGGGTGTCCATCTGTGTGGCAGGAAGAGCCCCAGCTCAGATCCGCCGGGGCCCTCTGATCTCAGGACGCAGGGTGCCGGGACCCATGCACAAGAGACAGATGCTTCCCCGGTCAGAGAGCGGTGAGAGCCCGGGCCCCTCCATGGGACTGCAGGCCACAGACGGGGCTGGAAGGCGCAGCAGCACCTTGTTTGACCACCTCCTTCAACCTCCCCACTCATGCCTTAGCTTTGGGCAGAGCCAGGGGTTTAAAAAAGCACCCAGTTCTTCAGCTATTAGCAGGGCCTATTTCCAAGGAGCCTTCAGTGCCCTGGGGTCAAGTCTGATGGAGAGACTTGGAGGACACAGGTCTGGGCAGGAAGTACTGGATCAGAGTGGGGGCTCACAAGTCCCCTTCTGCTCTCCCTGGGGTGAGTAAGGGGGTCACACCCCTTGCTGCAGCTGTTGTACTGCCCTGGCCCAGACCTGTTGCTGAAGAAGCCTTGGTCAGGGGGTGTCCCCGACCCCACCTCACCCAGAAGCCTCCCCAGCACGGGCTGCAGGGCTCCAGAATGAATGAAGTACTGATTATTCCAGACGATGTGTGTGTGTGTGTGTGTGTGTGTGTGTGTGCGTGCATGTGATGCACATACTGCATAAAGAGCAGGGAAGGGACAACGACAAACACGAAGTCTCTGGCCGGTGAGCACAGGTCCTTTTCCGGGTGGCCACACCCTCAGCTCCTGCTGGTGCTCGCCCGCCCCGTGGTGGGCCCGGGCACGGAGCCTGTGACTTCAGCTCTACCAACTGCTGCTGTCTTGCTTAGAATTAGCACTTCGTCTGGTACAATTGTGAGCCTGAGAAGCGTTTGGATAATTTTGCTGGAGGGTTGCCATGACAATCCCCGGCAAGTTCCAAGAAGGGGTGTCAGTGCGCGGAGCCCCAGTGGGAGACAGAGAGGCACAGAAAGGGAGCAAGGAAAGGTGCCAGCAGGACCCCCAGGGACACCCCAAGTCGGACCCCCGTTGCCCACTGTCCCTGTGTGGCAGTGCGTTCATGCCGGGATGAGCTCACTGCCTAATCTGGGCCCCGCTGTCTATGGCGCAATGGGACACCAGCTGCTGGCAGGCAGCCCGGCCTGGCGAGGCAGAGTGCTCCCTCCAGGGATGAGCCCCAGGGAACCTTCTGAGAATCTCCGGCCTGGCTGTGCTTGTGGGAGGAGCTGGGGCCTTTTCCCTGCAAAGGGCCCCCTTCCTGGCCCAACTCCCCCGCCCAGTGGCCACAGCCCTGTCCTCTTCGCAGGCTTTTCTGAAAGACCCCGTGTACCGCTCTGGGACCACTGGCCTCAGGGTCATTGTGTGACTGAGGATAAAATCCCACATGATCTGACCGTTGGGCTTTGCAAAGGGTTCTCCCATCTGGAATCTCCACCAAGCAAGTATATCTTTGCTGTCTTTTGAGAAGACCGAGAAGCCCAGAGAGAGGAAGGAACTAGACCAAAGCCACACAGCAAGCAGCAAGGCAGGGCAGAGTCAGGATGGAACCCAGTCCTAGACTGTACGTCAAGCCGTGCTGCCTCCTGGCAGGCCAGTTCTTTGGAACAGGTTCATCTGACACTACCTCTCCAGATGTGGGCAGGGAAACAGATCTAGGAACCTGGCTTGCAGCTGCCAATCCTGAGAAGTTTCTCTGCCTCTGTTGAACTACAAGGCAAACCACAAATAACACAAAGCAAGCCCCGTGAAGCCAGGCATGGTGGTGCAAACTGGGGAGGCTGAGGCAGGAGGATGGCAAGTTTAAGTCCAGTTTGGACAACTTAATGAGACTCTGTCTCGAAATAAAAATAGGGCTACGGATGTAACACAGTGTGAAGGCCCTGGGTTCAACCCCCAGAACTGGGGATAGTGGTGGGGGGATAGCAGTGAATTCTAGGGTAGGGCTTTTCTCATATTCCAAGGGAAAAGTACAAGTCTGTATTGGGAGGCTGAGCCATCTCAAGACTAGAAATTTGAGGTGCAGCCTGAGCAATATAATGAGGCCACTATCTCTAAAAAGGGAGAAAGAAAGAAAGAAAGAAAGAAAGAAAGAAAATAGAAAGAAAGAAAAAAAAGAAAGAAAGAAAGAAAAAGAAAGAAGAGGAGGAAGAGAAGAAAGGAGGAAAAAAAAGAAACAGAAGGATGGAGGGAGGAATGGGGGAAGGCAAGTTTTTAGCTAGGTAGGAAGGTCCCATGGCTATCAGAAAAGAGCAGGATGCCAAAGGCAGGGATGGGAGTCTTTCCCAGCCAGCACCCAGCCACTGCTGCGAGGGCAGCCTGGCACGGGGTCTCCCACTCTACCATCAGTGTTCTGTGGCCTTCAGCAAGCTACTTAGACTCTCAGAATCAGGGGCCCAGGAAGCACCCGTCTTCCAAGTTGTGGGAAGGGAGCCAGGGCCGGCGGTCCCCGATGACACATGTGCCCTCGTCCCACACCTGTCTCTGGCTTGCTCAGCCCCACTGTTCAGTAATTTACCATGGAGAGGGGGGCATCACCAAGAAGGACTGTGGGCAGGCGGACACCTGCGAAGGCAGCTCTCAGGCCACCTCAGTCCTGAGCGGCAGCAGATGAAGCCCCTGCTCGGAAGTTCTTGCTGCCCTGGGACACCTGCACCATCCTGGGGGCAGCTGAGGTGGGCTCTGAGGATTATATGAGACGATTCACAAGAACACATGAGAGTAAAACTTAGGTCCTTTTGGGGAGTGGGTATTTTATCAGGTCCCAAGAATTGTGCCGAAACTGTGCTCTGTCAGATGATGTTAGAAGCCTGGCCAGGGACGGGACGCATAATCAGCTTTGGAAATAGCTACTTGCCCATGCTGGGGAGCCCAGAGAGTTCCTTTCAGCTGCCTGGGGACACTGGAGGTGCCAGCTGCACATTTCAGACACAGTCAGGGTGGGCGGGGGCCACTCCCAGGGCACCCAGCTTGGGACAGTCTCTCTCTGACGCTGTTCCCTATGGAAGGCCTCTCCCCTTTCTTTCTTCAAGCAAGCAATGGCAGCCATTGCTTCTTCAAGGGACACACAGGGAACAGGAATGAAAGGCATGGGTTTTCTTGAGCACCTATCTCATGCCCAGCACCAATGCCAGGTTCTGAGACAAGTGCTATCATCCCCAAGCTTTGGTTGAGATGGACTCAGAGATGGAGGGAACTAACTTGAGGCCACACAGCCAGGCCATGGTGGAGCTGGGATTTGAACCCAGGGCTGCCAGTTGCCAAAGCTGTTCTTCCTCATCTGCACCTCCCACATGGGGACTCCTGGACCTGACCAGGGAGGCATTCAGTGGGAAGACTGGTGACGGAGCCGACTGGGCCTGCAGGAGCATCTGGAATTCTAACTGGTAGGCAAGGGCCACTTCTCACCAACTCTTCCAGGAGGAGACAGCTGTCCTCTGCTCCAGTCAGTAGAGTCTTCAGGTGAGGGAGAGAAATGTAAATGACTTCCAAACCCACTCCTCTTTTCCTGTTATGCATAGTGTATTAGGTGATACTATGTCCCCCCAAGTCCTCATACTTTTGATGGGGCTGAGTCTGGCGTTTGTGATTGGTTTGTTGTCTAGCACTGGGATTGGTGATATGAGTGCTCCACCCGCCCAGGGGTGAAGCTGACATACAGTGTAAGGGAGGCAGGTCTCCCTCTTCCTTACTTCTACCCTCTCTCTCGCTGGTTCGCCTTGCGGTTGCGGCGGCCATGAATGGCAGCCCCGCCATGCCACATTGCCTTGGAGCCAACTGAGTATGGACTGAAACTCCTGAGAAACTGTAAGAAATAAACCTTTCTTTCCCTAATTTTGGGCGTCAGGTGTTCTGTCTCGGCAACGAGTAAAAAGTAACTAAGACACATAGGAAGTGTCCCCCACAGACTCATGCATTGAGGGCTTAATCCCCAATACAGCAATGGTCAGAGGCGTGGCCTGCAGTGCTGACTGGATCATGGGGCACTAACCTCACCGTGGATTAACCACTCATGAGTTCACAGCTGAATGTGCTATTAGGAGATGAAACTGGCTGGAGTAAGTAGGTCACTGGGGGCAAGACCTAGGAGGGTATATTCTTGTCCCTAGCCTTTTTCTCTCTGCCCCCCTCTCCTCCCATATTCCACTTCCCAGCTATCAAGAGGTGAAGAGTTTTCCTCCACCATGCCCATCTGCCGTGCTGCTCCACCATGATATTTCTGTGTTGGAGCCAGCTAACCATGGACTGAAACATCTGAAATCATGAGCCAAAATAAATATATCCTCCTCTAAGTTTTCTCGGGCATTTGGTCACAGTGTTAGAAAGTTGACTAGTACATAAAATTAGCACTGAGAAGTAGGGACCTTGGTGTGAACCATACCTTACCATATGGTTCAGAAGCCTTTGGAGCTGGTTTATGGAAGTTTGGAAAGGTTTGGAGATGTGAGCTAGTGAAGCCCTAGAATGCTATAGGCAAAGCTAGATGAGAAATTTTGGTGGAAGTCAGAAGACTAGAATGCTGATAAAAATGTGGATGGTAAAGTTTGTGCTCATGAGGATTCCAATGAAATGAGGATTCTCTTGGGAACTGGCCTAGAGGTCATTCACGTTACATTGTGGCAAAAATACTACATTTTAACTGTATCTGAAGGCCTGGTATGAGGTTGAATTAAAAGGTGATGGACTAGTTTATCTGGCAGAAGAAATTTCAAAGCAGCACAACATTCAGGCTGTGGCATGGGTAACTGTTTCTAGCCAGATTTACAGTGAGAATTGGAAGCAAAAGGCAGAGCAGAAAAATTTTAAAACTTGCAGTTTGCCAAGAAAAGAAGCACATCTAAAGTTGGGGCCAGGGAAGGTGCCACTGAAGACATTAGTGCCACTGAGAAGAAGCCAAGTAAAGCCCCACTCATTGCAGGATCAAGTGTGTAAAAGTATGAAGTTGTTTGAAAGACTATACTTTGTCAAGTGAGTGCCAGGGCACCCTGCTCACCCACCCAGGGCCAGCTAAGCAAGTGTTTTCCTAGGTTCAGGCATCCAGGCACTTTGAGGCCACTGCAGCTGCAGTCCAAGGGAGCCTGGCTACTGGTCATGTTGGTGGCAGACCTCGTGACGCCTGACCAACACACCCATGGGGACAGCAGAAGGCACAGAGTCCCAACTCATGGATGCCCTGTGTTCAAGACAGACAAGCAGCGTCATGCTACACCACAGATGGGGCAGCAGCACCAGGGACCTCATACCAGAAACAGCACCAGGAGCACCACATCTCCAAGTCGGGCCTGGTGACCATGTCTTTCACCTTGTCCCAGCCTCTGAGATTTTATTTTCATCATATACAACAGAACATGAAATACCAGAGTAAACACATGTCATAAAATAGTTGTTTTCACACATTTCATGAAGCTTCCATTTTTGCTGCGTGGTCACATGGGTGTGTAAGCTTTTTTTCTTTTTAAACTGTGAGTTGTAGCCAAATAAGAACACAACATTAAACTGGCTCAAGGATTGCATTAAACCAGTGGGGAGCCAGGCGTGGTGGCACACGCCTTTAATCCCAGCACTCGGGAGGCTGAGGTAGGTGGAGCGTTGTGAGTTTGAGGCAGGCTTGGGCTACAACGCGGTGCAAGGCCGGCCTGAGCTACATAGTGCGACCCTGCGTCAAAAAACCAGGGCCGGGAGTTTGGCTCAGTGGCTTAAGCGCCTGCCCTGCCAGGGCGAGGCTGTGAGTTCAATCCCCGGTGCCGCAAAAAAAAAAAAAAAAAAAAAAAAACAAAACCAGTGGGGAACCTGAGGAAAAGGGCAGGCAAGGCTCTGCCCAAGGGCAGACAGGGGACAACCCAGGTGACTTCCAGCTGCTGGGATGCAGACCAGGTTTCACCTTCAGACACCTCCTGCCTCCATGGCCACTGTCCCCAATGGCCAGTGAGACAGGGTGGGCATCTGTAACCTGCTGCTGTGACAGGACATCGTCATTCTTGGGACTTCATTCCTCTCCGGCCATTCCCTCCCTGCCTTGGTTTCTGCCCTCTTCCCTGTGGGAACACCCTGGATTTGGGTCCCACCTGCCTGCATGATAGCTCCCTGCAGATACCACCTTGGTCTCCTTGCAGAAGAGCAGGCCCTTTGTCTCCCACGTCCCTATCCGAGACCTGCGAACACAGCAGTTGTTCTGTGGTGGGGGAACCAGCCCACAGCCCCACCCCAGTCTGCCCTAGATTCGTGCACACGCGTACTTGTGGGGTTTTTCCTTCGTGTCTGCACGCTTTCCCCAACTGCCACTACTCAGCCTGCTAGACATCATCTTATTCGATGTTTGCAACAACGCTGTTTTACAGGTGGAGAAACTCAGGCTGAGAAATTTGCCAAAGGCCGTGCAGCAGCAAGCGGTTGAGCTGGGAATAGAACCAGCTCTACTGGACGCCAGTGTTTCCCCACAGCACTGCCCGGTGGTCAGGCAGGGTGCTGGCAGCCTCTCCTCCAAAGCACCTTGGATTGGGCTGGTGGAGGGGTGACAGCTGGGCACTGGGGATGTATCTGCTATCTGCCGGGGAATGAGGAAAGATATGTTCCACTCCCGGGAGGTAAGAGTGTCAGAAAGGCCACATCCACCCTTCCCCCAGCCTCCCTTACTCTCTCCTAAGAGGGGCAATGGCTTTTCCAATGTCACCGCTTGGGAGAAGGAGCTGCATGGGGGCCTGGAGGATCCAGCCTCTCCTGTCCACTGTCCACCTGCCTACCTGCCCCTAGATCTGCTCGTGTCCCCAGCACTGGAGGGACGCCTGGGGAACACCAGGGCCCACTGCTGGCTGCGTGGGGGAGGTAGTGATTCTCCTGGCAGCTGGCGGGGTCGCCTGCTGTGCAGACCTCTCCTTGGTGAGGGAGGAGGGAGAAACTGGGTTGGCCAGGGCCACAAGCCAAGGCCCCCCATGCAGCTTTCTCTGACAGTCTGACCTCGAAGCCCAGCGCTGCCTGTTTTCTCCTGCTTTAGCGCATGTGGGAAGAAGGCTGTCGCTGGCACTGGAAAACCCAGCATCTCCCTTCACAGAAGCCCAGTAGGCCACACTGCAGACCTCGCACTGAGGTCCCCACTCTGGGGTCCCATCCCTCACTGCATCTTTTTTTTTTTTTTTTTTTTGCAGCACCAGGGATTGAACTCACAACCTCGCACCTGTCAGACAGGCACTTAAGTCACTGAGCCAAACTCCCAGCCCTGGTTTTTTGAGGCAGGGTCGCACTGTGTAGCTCAGGCTGGTCTTGTGCTCACGTGGTAGCCCAAGCTGGTCTCGAACTCACAACGCTCCTCCAACCTCAGTCTCCCGACCTCACTGCATCTTAATGGCTACATTTTCCTCCCCCAGTGGCTCTCTCCTTGGGCCAAG
Source organism: Dasyprocta punctata (assembly GCA_004363535.1). Lineage (NCBI taxonomy): Eukaryota > Metazoa > Chordata > Mammalia > Rodentia > Dasyproctidae > Dasyprocta > Dasyprocta punctata. The sequence continues at coordinate 17,166 of RJWM01017657.1, read as the reverse complement.
CCCTCTGTCTGTGCAGGCTCCTGGCCAGATCTGGGCTGTCTTCCTCTCTGGTCACCCCTCCTCCAGCCCCCTGGGGCCCTTCCCTGCTCTTGAGTCTTGCAGCTGTCACTCTGCAGGGTCCTCCTCCCTGTTCTCTAGGTGCCTCCTCCACCACGAAGCCGTCCCTGACCACCATCCCGCATTGCTTTTTGCTTTCCGCCAACTCCTGTGGGCCCCCTTATTTTACGTTTACTTGTTAAGGGTCTTCAAGTGCGTGCCTTCTTCTCCCAACACAAAATAACACCAGTGCTGGCTGTGGTGTGCCGAGGTCTTGCTTCTGCTGGGTCAGGAACAGGCCAGCTTCCCCTTCAAGGAGGGAAACTTTCTAGAATGCGCAGAGTCGGGCCAGGCACGCAGCTGGTGCTCAGCACATGCGGGAGTTTCTCCAGAGCCACTCAAACACCCTGGTGCACCTTTCTGGAAAGCCATTCGCTTTATTACAATACTTTATTGCAAGGCTTAAAATATGCATAGACTTTGGGAGCTGAGCCAGCGACCCCATTTTTAGGAATTTATCGTGTGAAACAATCACCCCTGTGCGCAAAGGTATAGCCACAGGACAGCCGCACAGGGCCACGCTGTGGGTAAGTAGCCGAGCTGTGCCTGCCCTTCCTCAATCGTGAAATGGGATAAAAATAGCGCCTCGTCCTCGGGCTGGTGTTGAGTGTCGGGAAATCTGCCGTTCATGTATGTAAAGCATTCCACACAGGTCTTCACATGTACTGTGGCTCTATAAAGGTGTCACCTGGTTGACCTGAGGTCTGAGTGAAGCCAGTCTGGCTCTTAGCTACACCACCAACCTGCCACCACGTATTCTCATGATTCGCAGGTCAGGACAATCGTGAACACCAAAAACAACCAACAGCAACAATAAACTAACTAACACAAAGGACCTGGCTAAGTAACAGTACAACTATACACAACACTATGCAGCCACCTGAAATAAAATTGTAAAGTAATATCATGCGTTAATATACATAAGTAGAAGCGCAAGGCTGGCCTGAGCTACATAGTGCAACCCTGCCTCAAAAAACCAGGGCTGGGAGTTTGGCTCAGTGGCTTAAGTGCCTGCCTGGCAGGCTTGAGGTTGTGAGTTCAATCTCTGGTGCTGCAGAAAAGAAAAGAAAAGAAATATATATATATATATATATACACATGAGTATATATATATAATATATATATATTATGTATATATATACACATAAGTAGAAAGGGACAAGATTATAATTTTAGTATGATGTAACTTTCTTAAGGTCCATAAATGTATGGGAAAATATTCTACAAAACATGAAGACATGTTTTCCCTAGCTTATGAAGTTACACAATGATTTTTCTTTTCCATCTTTCTTTTTGAATTTCTTACAAAGAACACATACTCCTCTTGCAATAAGGAGAAAAAAAATCCTGATTTTTCAAGAGAAAATAAAAGCCACATTGGTTTACTTCTTTCTATAAAAGAAGGGATTGTGACTTCTTTTTATATAGCCCCCGCTGATATAGGAAAAATGATCCCAGACCTCCAAATGATACAGGGGAATGAAACTCCCAACCTACTATATGTCCGGCGCGAGTTTGTGTTCTCTAAAAATCGAATGAATTTTAGGAACAACAGAGGGTAAGAGCAGAATATATTTATTGAGGGAAAGAAAGCTTCTGTCTGAGGGACAGAAGGGGGCCCGAGAGGGTTGCCAAAGACTCTGTCATTTTTAGGGACTTTTATAGAGTAAAACCATGAGGTTAGATGGGTCCAAGGCTGGGAAAATGGGAACCTGCAAAGTGGGCATAAGGTGGGACATAACTACAGTTAACCAATAAGATTAATGGCCCAGGTAAAATTGATTAAATCAAGGACAAATGAGGAAAGGAGTCACGTAGTAAGCAGGGATGCTTAACAGTAGTGACCCTTTCTGCAGGGGGTTGGGATGCTGACTCCTGACTTCCTTAGGGTGATAGAGAACTATTTAGAATATCAATCCTTAGGATATGGGTGCACTTGTTCTGTCTTTTGTCTTTTTTAGATCTGGTCCACAGCAGGAGGTGTCTGTCTCCTCAGAGGTTACAAGGTATCTGAACTTCTGCACTGGTTCCTTTGAGGGCCCAGCCCTGTCTGACTGCCTATAATATTTTGTCTAACTCAGTTTTCCTGTAACACCGTCACATGTGACATACAATGTTTGGACATAGAAACCCTGGTCTGGAACAGAATTCCACTCTGGTGATCTTCTTTAACCTTCCAGGCCAAAGTGTTCTGTGCAGAGTTTAGAAACGGCCTGAAAGCATAAGTAAAGGAAGTGACTGGGGTGGGGGTGTGTCTGAGGCTGGGGGTTGGGGAGACCGGCCTTCCAGGCTGTGAGAAGTCAAGAACTGACCTCAAGGCAAGGAGATGGGATGCTGGAATCCAGCCAAGGATGGTGCATTAGGAGGCAATTACCTGGGGGCGCATGTGGTGGGGCTGACCAGACAGAGATGAGCATCATCTCGAGGCCACTCTGGCATCTGGGAGCGCTCTCCAGTTCCAGCTAAAGAACTTCCAACCAGAGGCTTAAGTGCAGTTGGATCTTAATATGATCAGCCCCACTCAGGCAATTTTCATTTTGGCTTTCTCCTCAAAGCCTCTGCTCCCTCCACCTGCAGCCCTGCCGGCAGCAACTGAGAAGCCCACGGCCCCAGGGGAAGGGTGGGGTCACGGGGGCCATCCATCAGCCTCAGAGGCACTCCCCACCCTGCACAGGGTTAAAGCTGGGGTTAGCAGGGAGCGCCAAAGGTGGCACTTAAAAGAATTACATTGCTAAGCATGTTCTTGTGCGGCACAAGACACCCCTGGTGTCAATCCTCGCACAGCCCCCAGGAGGAGGCTGTGTCCCTGTCCATCGTCGCGTGGCTGAGGAAACTGAGGCTCAGAGGCTGCCTGACTGTCTGAGGTGACCCAGGAGGGACTCAGCCCAGGCTCTTTCTACACCCCCGCCACAAACGTGGCCTCCGCTGGTGGCTGGGGGAGGGTGGGTGGCAGCACTACTCCCCAGTTCCCTCCTGCGGGCAGTGCTGGGGCTGGAGGGGCCAGTCCTCCCAGTGGCCCAGCGGCCTGCCTCACCTGGAGGCAGAGGTCAGCGTGCAGGACACTGCAGGGCGGTGGCACCTCAAGCTGTGGCTGGGTGGCACTGCTGTGCTTCCAGCCCTCTGGCTGGTGTGGGGTAGACCACCAATACCACTCCCTGGGGGGTGCCCCCCCCAAGGACACCTTAATCTTCTTACGCTGCCTGTGCCCCAAGTTCCCTCTCAGGACCACATCATTCAAGTGGCAGAAAAACACCCTGGCCTCGGCCCTCCACAACGTGGGTCTTCAGCGCCTGGTCCCTGATTCCCTGGGTGACCTCTGGGTGCTGTGCACTTGACCCCGGTTTTCTCATCTGTGCAGTGGGGAGAGGAACCCCTAGCCCACACCCTCGGGTCTGTGGGGAGACAAACGGCCAGGGCTTGAGCAAGGGCTCAGGTGCTCATCTGTGGGCAGTAGGGGAGCCTGTGGGAGGAGCCACACATCTCCACCCACCCTCTGGGCCGGGCTTCACCTCGGTCGCTCCCACTGCCTCTCCGGCCAGGTGAACGCAGGCTAAGGGGCGTGGGCGCGGGGCGTGCTGGGAAGCTCAGTGGCTAAGCCCCGGAACACTGTGGGAGGAAACCCTCAGGAAAGGGCATAAGAAGCCCTCCGGTGGGCGCCACCTCCTGCCCTCTGCTTGGGTGGCCCCAGCAGTCTGATTACCTGGGCCAGTTTAGGAAGCCTCAGGGCACAGCTTTATCCGGCCACCCACAAACGTTCCTTGGACGGGGAGGGTCTAGCCCGTGACCCAGGGCGCTTTTGAAGAGGTGGGTTCCTTTCCTGCGCAACCCCATCTCCCCTCTCCCAGTCCCTGGAGTTAAGGCCCTGAAAGGCGGCTCTGTCTAGTCATCAGAGGCTCCTGGGGTGCTAGGGGTGGGGGACTGGGGGGCACCGTCCTGCCGCGACTCTTGGAAGGAAGGGTGAGGCAGCCCTTGCTGCGCGCTGGGCTCGGGACGCAGGCTGGGGACCCTCAGGCGCCGCAGCGCTCAGTCGTCACAGCGCCGCCCACAGCCTTCCTGCAGTGGGCGGCTAATTGCACCCCGGTCACGCGGCCCTTCAGAGCCCGCGCGGGCCCCCACTTCCTCCTGCTTCCCGCCGGGCGTCTTAGCGCGGCTTCCTGCGAAGGACCTAGAAAGCTCAGCCCTTCCACCCCAGGAGGCAGCGCCTCAGTCACCTCTGCTGCCAGCCACGGAGGGGGACCAGAGGCAGAGGCTCCGGACCACAGTGATCCCCATGGGCACCGTCACTGGATCCCAGGATCCCGGAAATCCTCTAGCCGCCTGCCTCAGTTTCCTCGTGCGTTTCGAAAAATAACCCATGGGAGGGCTTTTAGGAATGACTCAGGTTGTGAGGCAGTGTCCCCAAACCAGCCGCTTGCCGACCTCCCCCACTTCACTCTCCCCCATTCCCTCTGGGGCATGAGGAGGCTTGTCCAGAGCCAAAACCGGGGTCCCAGCTAGGGCCCTGTAGGAGCAGTGACACATCCAGGGACTGTCCCAATGATGACTGTGACATCGCAGTTCCCATAAGGGACAGTGACAGCACGATATCACACACACACACACACACTCTTCTGACACTGCCCACTCCCAGCTCTACCACTAAATACCACTTCCACTCAGGGCTCTGGTCAAAGGCTGGAGAAGGCTTTTATAAAGAGAGTCGCGTGACTACTAAAGCAGCTAGAAAAAGCACCATTAGACTGTGTTCCACTCTAATAAATAAACATCAAAGCCACTTCCCTCCTGATCCCCCGACACAGGAATCACAACTTAGCACAAATTGCAGTAGCATGGATCCGATGGGGGTCTCATAAGGGGCTTTTTCCAGGAGAAAGATGGGAAGCAGGGGAGACGGCAGTTGTAAACTGGTCCCCAGGAAGGGAACATGTAGGTGGAATCACGTATAAGTAAAGATTTAAACAAACAGATTGCATCACTATGGAAACGTTCTGCTCTTTCAAAGATGCCGTTAAGAAAAATAAAATAATCAAGACTTCAGATTCAACACTACAAGTGTTTATGACCAGAAAAGGCAAAGTGGGTCTTAGATATTCTGCAGCCAAGAAAAAGCTGCCAGAAGTCAAGGAAGAAGTATTCCCAGCAGAGCAGGAATACATCACTTGTCAGGACTCTCTGAAAACCTCCAACGGGAGCATTCCCCATGCTGCGGCCACCTTAACTCTTTCGGGGTGGCTGGGACACAGTTTGGGAGCCTGTGCCATGGCTGACCGGGGCAGACCTGCTGGAATCAAGGAAGGGTCCCATCTGCCTCACAGGTAGCAGGCAGTGCCCCAGGGTTCACTGGCTGTGACCCAAATCATCAGCAGAGCTACTGGCTTAGTCTATGTGGATCGAGTCAGACCCTGTTTCAGTTTAGGGATTCAATCTGATGCTAGGTGTCATGTCCAGTCCCGAGCTCTGAGGGAAGTGGCCTGCTGTGAAGACGGGCTGAGCTGGAGACTGACCTGCCTCTCTGGGCTCTCTGACCAGAGCTGTGGTGTTGTCAAGTATTATAAAGAGCCTCGTGCTGAGTTTGGGCGTCATTCAGGGGCCCCAGATACACTCAAGACGATGAGGACAGAAAGGACCACAGGGGAACCTTTAACTACCTAAGAAGGCGTCCAGGTATGCGGTAAGAAACACTTGCCAGGAAAGTTGGCTGAGGGAGGCTTTTTCTAAATTCACCAGATTTTACCCCCAAAATGAGTCTCCCCAATTAAGTGACCCATCGCCAGCCCAGCTGGCAGCAGTTTCTGACCAGAAGATGCTAACGTTGCTTAAGCAGAGATGAAACGCAGACACCTGCCCTGATCCACAAGAAACCAGGCGACACACAGGCGGCACGGAGCTGGTGGCAGGCAGCTCTGCCGGAGCCAGGCCTGAGGAAGTGCACATGTTCGGGGACTCACCTGTTGTCTGAATTCTGGTCCTGCTGAACTATTTAACCTCTCGGAGACTTGTCCTCATCCCTACAATGTGAACAGGGTCTCTTTCTTGGCCTGTTTATGGAGAGGATTAGGGATTATGTATACAAGCTCCCAGGCCGGTGCTTGAAATGAAAAAGAAAAAAGCAGCTAAAAACCCTGAACCTGTTTTTCTTCAGGCTATAGCTGTTTGCCTTCTCTGCTTTATGTGCAGCATTAGCAGAAACAGCCTCCCCCCAATTCCGAGGAGCATGGGTTTCCTGTGTTCTCAGCAATAGGCTGGGGTGACCCGCTGTGCGTGGGCTGTCCTTTGCCACCACCCGGCGTTCCTGCCAACTCCTAAACTCGGCAGTGTTCTTCGGGGGCAAGCACCTCCACGGCACTTCATTTTGGGAGGGACATCATCTCAGCGGTGGAAATAAGCGGCAGTCCACAGTGACACTGAGAAACGAAAGCTAAGGTTTGCTGTTCTCCGACCAAGGAACCCAGGTGGTGGTGGCCTGACCCATCTGCTGGAGAGGAGGAGTTTGTTTCCCTAACAGGGGCATGCGACAAGTGAAGAGATCAAATGCCTGGCTGCAGTGGGGGAGATCAGGACCCTATATTAAAAGGGGGGGATGCTGGAAGACACAGGACCATCTGCCAGTTCTTTCAGTTAGTAAAAAATGGAAGAGGAATTTCCCAGTGTCATGCAACAGACCCCAAACCACAGCTGTCTGTACCACCCTGGCCAGGTTTTATGGGCTTTAATAGGAGAACAGCTAGGACTTCAACAGAGTTGATTTGATGTTTATGGGGATTTATACCTTTTTCCCTGGAAGGTTTGGTATGATGCTCAAAATATATACAGCATTTAGTATGTCTCACAGAAAGAACCTACACACATTGACAGACACACAGACAGGCCATGCATGGTGCTAGAGCCCAGCTCCAGCTCTGAGTAAGAGCGCCCCGCCGCTGGCCATGATCCTGAGAATCATCAATCTTATATCATGGAAGGAAACAGGACGCAGAGCAAGAGGGTGCTGTGTATTTGCAGGGCACAGAAACTCTAACTCCTCTGCCCTACTTTCTTCTATTTAAATTTATTGCCTTCCTCTTGGGTTTTCCGTATCTTGCTCAGTGTTTACCGGGCACACTGCAAGAGGTCAAGGAGACTCGTGCTTCTGTGATGTAAGAAGGGGCAGTCACTCTGCTCTGTGTTGGGAACCTCGGTGACATCACAGGCTAACCTCTGAACCTCAGAGACTGTGCAAGGGAACACTGAGTCACAAAGAGCCTTAGTCATGGGGCTGCTGGCGAGGGTGAGGGGACCATGAGCTCACCGGCTCTATTCCCTGTAGGTCTGCCTCACTCCTATCTGGCTGGCTTTAAGTGACTCGGGTGATTCCCCAGGGGAGACGAATCTGTATGGAACACCTGTCACTAGCCGGGCATTTGCTGTGCTTCTGCCAACATCTCAGCCTACTTCTCGTGAATGTTCAGCTCTTCTGCCTTCCCTGAGGGGACCATATTTTCTGGTATTATAGGTATCCAGGTGACTGTCCCAGATGAGGATTAGAGCACCCTGGCCCCACCCTTTATTTGGAGCATTATTCTCAATTGTGTCCCAGGAAGAACATTAAAAACAGTGTCCCCTGAATATACAGCTTTCCATTACAATAACACACAGGCTACGGTGTGACAGTGCCAAGACAGACTTCAGCAAAGCTCCCGAAGCCACCTCTGTTTGGGTTTCTGCAGCTGTCTGCCTACAGAAGGCTCCAAGGCTGCTGACATGTATTTATATCTCCGCTCCACAGACGTCACAAGAAGCAAACATGTGCAGATTTTCCCCAGAGACACGGGGCCATTCAAATTCCTTCAGATTACAGGGGGAGGGCAGGAGAAAAACAGACTATGGCCCAAATCATCTGCGGGCACAGCCACAGAGGGTTTTAATTTGCCTGAAGATAACAGATGATTCTGAGATGTGCTTCGGAATAACCGTTCCCACAGTGGACACGTTAGTAGCTGAACTGCTGGGGACTCGTTTAATGGGATGGTAAGCTGGGACACAAATGCTACCGTCTTCCAAACAGCTGCATGGCGGGATAAGCTGGAGCAGCTTCCTGAAGTGTCTCCTAGCTGAAGGGTCACAGGCCTCGCAGGCTCATCCACCACACGCAAAGGCTTCTCTGCGGAGCTCGAGTCAGCGGGGTGTCCCTCTGGGGTCCGGGTAAATGGTGCGGAAGGTCAGGTTTACTCTGGGTCCTCTGGAGTGGTATTCTTTGGGCACTCGATGCTAAATGGAAATATATATAACTCTTGGGTATCAACACACATTAACTCAAAGCAATTTACAACTTATTTATGAGGACATAGAAATATTTCCATTTTATCCCAGCCTCAGACTCTGTAAAGCTGTGTGGAAAATGTTACCCTTCTCTCCAGTTCCCAGCCAACCCCACTGGGCTATGCCAGCACCCTTACAGCAAGACACTTTCATCTTTTCTAATTATTGCTCCTCTTCTTAGATTCCTGCCATTTTTCCAAATCTCATTAAAAAAAAAAATGGAGAAGGCCAAAGAGATTCCATGCTTTTGCTAAGTATTTGTACAATAATACATGTAACTTAAAAATGGCCTGGCCCAGCTGTGGAGCTGTGCAGCCTACCATGACAGCTTCTGGCTACTGAAAGTCATTGAAATTTAATTCATGGAGTTTATAATGCGGTCCTTTAGCACATTTGTCACATTTTAAGTGGTCAATGGTCAGTGTGGCTAGCGGCTAGGACAGTGGGCAGCACTGGTACAGAACATGGCCATCAAGTTCTGCCGGGACTCACTGCCACAAGGGGTCCTCCTGGGTTCTCAGTCGTATCAAAGCAGCCACCTTGGAAGTGATGCCTGGGAAGTGACGTCCACTGACTGGCTCTTGTCCCTTATAATAGCGACTTGCTTCCAACCACGTTTACTTGAAATGAACCCCCTCAGCCAGTCTAGAAGGCCCTCACCTGCCAGTCAGCTTGTGTCGCTCCTTCCATGATTAACAGGGCCCCGTGATCCAAGGGTATCTTCACTCTTTCCACGTGGGTGTAGTCTCCGTTCTCTTCCTAGAAAACAGCATTCAGGGCGCTGAACGTTTTGCTTGCGTGAGTGATGGCGACAGAGCCTGACAGTGGTAAAAGAAACGAAAGCCGCTCCTCCTCAGCCAGACCGTGGGGTTCCAGCACCGGCTCTGTCGCCTGGCAGTTGTTTGGCCTTAGGTAAGTGATATCACTTCTCTGCCTCGATGTGCTCATTGGTAACACGGGGATGATAACACCAGTCATGCAGGGCTGCTGTGAGCCTCAACTGATTCGGTATGTGTAAAACCTTGGAATCTGGTGCACAGCGAATACAGTAAGAGCTGGCTGTTACTGTCATCATCTAAAACACACAAAAGTCTGACTGGCCTAGGGAGGATGGAAAGTCATTTGTAAAAGAATCCCTTCCTGCTGTCTCATGTGCACCCTACATTTCAACAGTGTGTGGGGAAAATGGCCTTTTCACCAAGACGTGGTGGGGTGAGTGCTGCTTCAACTTTTCACATTTCTGTCAGTTCACTAGCTGGCACCTATGTTAAAACCAGGCACAGCTCTTCCCAGGGCTACTCTGGTGTCTTGGGAATACACTCCTGTCTCTTTCTGGAACAGAAATCAGCAAGACCTTCTCCAAGAGGCACACTCTGGCCTGAGCAGAATGCTGTTGCCGAGCAAAGCCTGGCTGCTTGGGTTTGCAGAATGGATCACAGCTCCTGAACAATTAGAGTGCAAATACTTTGTATTTACATTGCCCCTTTCTGCTGGAGGGCGCAAAATCAATTTATGCCCAGTGCTGTCATGAGTCCTCACAGCACAGCCTGCAAAGCAATCAACAGGTGGTGTCACCCCTGCTTCACAGCTGACAGGGCACAGGGGATGCTGAACAACTTCCTTGCTCGAGGCAATGGAGGCACCTCAAGGGCTGAGAATGGAGCAGAGCTGACTCCCCGATTTCTTCACCTCTGCTGCACCAGAACTGCTGGACCCAGCTGTGCATCTCACCTCCAAGGCAGGGGTTATGTGGAGTTACTGCAGGATGAATTTCAGTGCAAGGTTGTGTTTATGTTTATTACTGTATGGGTACTTCTAAGAACTTCACTGTTTACAACTATTTCCCACAGGAAAATCAAAATCAAAACAATACGGAACTTGCATAAACAGTCTAAGTTCCAAGGCCCAGCACTTGGCAATGACTTTTTCAGGGACAGTCATAATTTTTACAGGCAGAAGACATAAGCGATATCTGAAATAACTTTTGGTTTCAATGATCGATTTTAATTGTATCTGTCACCTTTTCTCTCACGGAAGTAAGCAAGCGCTAACATATTTAGCTGACGGCTCAGCCAACCAGTGAGCAGTGGGAGGTACCCTGCCCAGGTCTGGATGCCCCACTCCAAGACAGATGGCAGGAGAACCATGCCTGACAGAAGAGGTGCACGTCCTACTGAAAAGGAGATAACAGAAGGGAGCGCAGCACCTGTGAGATTAGAGGGCAACGGCTCCTTAATTTGGGCTGTGCAGGCAGTTACCAAGGCAAGGTTCAACTTAGCTAGAAGCAGAATTTCTGCTACCCTCCACATAATCAGAGGGTAAGACAGCCTGAACATATAAATTAAGTACTGACACTTAGATAGGAGAGTAAAGTAAAACACTGAGGAAAGACACTTAACCACAACTTGAAAACAGTTCTGAGGTGAAGATCTTAGAACATCAAAAACACCATTGGGAACGAGGAGCAATGGAGGAGAAGTGAGACCTGTAATTCCTCCTGGAAACACGAAGCAGGAGTGCACCTCAAAAGGGAGAGAGAATTCCAAATGCAAGAGGGAGATGTCAGCACTGATGGAAAAAAATGAAGTATGGCAGATTCACACTCCACTTAACTCTAACCTTTGGGTTTTTCAAATGAGAGAAAGCTTCAGGTGGGGTTGAACACACTACCTCCAACATCACCATCAGCCACACCTGAAAGCAAAGGGAAGCCCTCACTGGGGAGGGAACCACTGGGTCAGTCCTCAAAGGAGACTTTAGAGGTAAAGGCATTACTCTGCAGTTTGTTATTTATTTCTTCCCACACCCTTGGCTTAGAAAGCGCCTTCCTCATTTGCAGGAGGAGATGGACAGGAAAGAGGTCAGTGCAACACAGCTCACAAAAGTGACTTTCTTTTTTGAGGCTGAGTGGCAACAGAGCGTAGTGCCACCCTTTAAGTTGACCTTTTCTACCTAGGAAGCAGACGAAAGGCCACGGTGGGGCGGGGGTGGCTGTGCACAGAGGCTGGGGTGACAGAGGGCTAAGCAACGGTGGCAGCACGGGTCAGTTTGTTTAGAGGAGCACAGCCACGGTCATTAAGCATGGGTAGGTTACCAAAACAGTCTCTGAAATGCTTCCATTTACTCCAGACTTTCGTCCAAACAAAACACACTCCCAAGAACCATTGCTTAAGAGAGAAATTTTCCATCCCCAATACTGGTTAAAAGCAGCATGTGGGATCACAATCGATCTACAGGGTGAGCTTCATCGGTGATGTTCCTGGTTTTCCCCACACTCAAAACCTTACCAGTAGGTCAAAAAAGCAAAAAAGTAAGTACTTTTATATTAATGATCAACATTTCCATTCCCTCTCCAATCACAGCCCATTTAAAATTTGAATACTTAATTATGCTTCTCTGTGGAAAGCTGAGATGTCTCATGACTCTTACCTCCACCTCACCAAGATATTATCCCATTCGTCTTCCTGTAGGAAAATGGTATTTAGGGGGAAAAATCTGGGCATATTTATTATATTACTAACCATCCAATGGAGGACTTTTCCTTTTTATTAGAAAGACAATTCATTGTATGAAATTCAGATTTCTCATGTAATCACTCCTTTCTTTTCCTGTAGTAGTGTCTTAGAAATCAAAATTGTTTTAAGATCGTTGATTTAAAATCGTTGTTAGTTTTCCTTTCAGGAATGTAGAAGCAACACAAATTGCCTAGTGTGAAAGACAGCTTGTAATTACTTGTTCAGTGTCTGCCTTTCTACTCTCAGAAGCACCGCAAGGGAAGGGCTGTGTGGCTTTGTGGAAACGCTCAGGACCTGTCATATGTATCAGTATTGAGTTCACACAACACGCAGAATATTCCATACATAAGATCATGTGCTCTGCATTTTAACATATTGTGAGTCTTTTTCTACAACTTTAAATGCTACATAATACTGCTTTATACAAACGTGTCCTTTCTTTTCTAAACTCACAATTGCTTTTTGACCACCTACATACATCAAGCGCTGCAACAGCGTTAAATACACAGCAGTACCAAACTTATTGGAGACTGAGATTTTAACATTCCAGTATTGTTTTTTTTTTTAAAGGAGAAAGAAAATAAGATTACTGCGAGTCAGCACTCGGGAGGCTGAGGTAGGTGGAGCGTTATGAGTTTGAGGCCAGCTTGGGCTACAACGCGAGCGCAAGGGCGTCCTGAGCTACATAGTGCGACCCTGCCTCAAAAAACCAGGGCTGGCGAGTTTGGCTCAGCAGCTTAAGTGCCTGCCCTGGCAAGTGCAAGGTTGTGAGTTCAATCCCCAGTGCCGCAAAAAAAAAAAAAAAAAAAAAAAAAAAAAAAAAAAAAAAAAAAAAAAAAAAAAAGATTACTGCGAGTAAACGTAAAGCAAAAAAATACCTCTAAATATACATCTAGGATATATGCTTAGAAGTGGAATTACTGGGCCCAGGGGTGTCAACTTTAAGGCGCTTGATTTATACTGTCAAATTTGTATCTTAAGGAGACTGCGGTGATTTATGATTCCATCAGGAAACTATGACAGCACCTATCAATTATCAATTGACAATGGGAAAAAATGACAGCTCAAATTTAGCACTGTTTGACTGCAACATGGTTGGACATTCTTTAATATGTTTCTGCTGTCCGTAACTCTTCTGTTGTGAACTCTGCTCATGTCCTCGGCCCACTGTTTTACAGGGAGCTAACATTTTCCTCAATGATCTGTAATCACAGATAGCAAGAGATTTGCTCTTTGCCGTAAGTTTTACAAATACTTCTCTTACTTGCTACTTGCCTTTTAACTGAGTTTATGTTATTTAACATAGAGGAGTTCAGAAGGTTCTATAGAGTCAACTTCACTGACCTTTCTTTGGTGCTCCTTCAAGGTTTTTATGCTTAGAAAGTCTTTCTTACTCTGAGGAAAGTTAAATATACAATTGCATTTCCTTTTTGTTTAAAAAAAAAAAGTCACACATTTTAGATTTATTTATTTATTTTGTGTGTGTGTGGCACCAGGGATTGAACTAGCAACCTTGCACCTGTCAGGCAGGTGCTTAAACCACTGAGCCAAACTCCCGGCCCTAGTTTTTTTGAGACAAGGTCGCACTATGTAGTTCAGGCCGGCCTTGCGCTCACGTTGTAGCCCAAGCCGGCCTCAAACTCACAACGCTCCACCTACCTCAGCCTCCTGAGAGCTGGGATTAAAGGCGTGCACCACCACACCTGGCTTACATTTTAGATTTAGCTCTTTAGTCTACCTGGAGTTTTTGGCTTGTCACACTTTTTTTTTTGGTGGTGCTGGGGACTAAACCCAGGATTTCATGCAAGCTTAGGCAAGTGTTCTACCACTAAAATAAATCCAACCCTGTGTTTCTTTTTCTAGCAATTTCTAGGCACTTAATCCCAGGCCTCCAGTTAGAGTTTACGAACAGGATCTCCCATGGTAGAGTAGGCATGTTAAGATCCATAGACAGATTGTTTGATTTTGGCAAATCCTTGCTACGCACCCATCAGGGAAAGGGGACAGCACATCCACTTTATCACAAGCAAAGTACTCGTGTAGGACAAAGGGCTGGCAGGAGGCAGGGCTAACTTGTGAACGTCAACCTAACTGGCTCTAAGGCCTTTTCCGATCACTGTACTGTGCTCTGTAGTAAGCTCTGTTCCCCCTCTTCTTCCCCCCTGCAATGCCACCTGTCCTGATGACATGGCACCACGTACACCGCACCAAGTGCGAACACCAGCCAGAGGTATGAGGGGTAGGAGCTCCTTCCAACACGGCACGGCGTGGGGACACGGGGGGCAGACCTACACGTGGGTGGGAGTGCCCTTGTGCACTGTCCTCCCAGTGCCGTTTATCTTTTGGGATTTCTGAGGCTGCTAAGTGGGGTTTTTATGTGAACTCTCCTCATTTATAAATTTTGGCAATTCAGTTTCTTTAAAAATACTGGGCAAATTCCTCAAAAAATGAAAAATAAAAATTTGACCAAGCTATTCCCCTTCTGGGTATCTTCCTGAAGGAGCTGGAGACGTCACATTACAGTGATCCATGCATGCCATATTTATAGCAGCACAGATCATAACAGCTAAACCTGGAAGCAGCCTGTGTGTCCATCAGCAGATGAATGGATAAAGAAAATGTGCTATGCATACACAATGGAGTACTACTCTGTCATAAAGGATAAACAAGTCAACTGTAGGAAAATGGATTCATCCTGATATCACAACGTTGAATGAAAAAAAACAGACGCATGTTTATCTACAGCATGGTTTTTCTTGTATGAGAAACCTGAAGTATAAGTAAGTCAGTGAGCCAAATAAAAGACAGAGCATAGGAAACAGGGAGATAGATCTTTGGTAAAAGGAAATGGAACCAAGAGATGGGGGGAAGATGGAGAGAGGAAGGCGATACAAAAAGAATTAGGATGTGACTCAGGAGGCTGAGGTAGGTGGAGCGTTGTGAGTTCAAGGCCCGCTTGGGCTACAACGTGAGCGCAAGGCCGGCCTGAGCTACATAGTGCAACCCTGCCTCAAAAAACTAGGGCTGGGAGTTTGGCTCAGCAGCTTAAGCGCCTGTCTGGCTAGTGCGAGGCTGTGAGTTCGATCCCCAGTGCCGAAAAAAAAAAAAAGAATTAGGATGTGTTCTGTACGTGGACCAACTCCCCATGAGGAATGCAAACATTATGTACGACAAACATGCACTAACAGAACATTTTAAAGTTAAATTAAAACACTGAAAATGAAACCGCTGGATAGTATCCCCAAGTCTGAAGGCCAGGTTGAGCTCAAGGCCTACCCAACTGCGCTACTGACAGCCTAAGGCATGCCCACCCTCTGCGATTCCCGGGGCAGCACCACTGCCTGCCTCAGGGCTCACCTTTCACACTCATCATCTCAGCCCCGGCCCAATCAGAAAAGGCCCTTGAGAGCAAAACCTGCGTCCGTATGAGTGATCTCAGTTAAACAGCGAGGCCTTTGGTTTTCCAGGTCATTGCTGATCCCCGGATGCACTGTTTACCTAAGAAAATCCCATCATTTTACTTATGAAAACAAAATACCAATGAGCTGAAAAGACACACAGAGCCAAGGAGGAGCCTGCTACGTGGGTCTCATCTCCCAAGCCACAGGAAGCGCTCAACACACAGGGTCTAGTCTTAGTTTCTGCGCCTCCACGGATCCTCGCAGCTTGGAGGGACCTTGAGTCAGGCAGGAGGTGGAAAGCGGGCCCTGGGGGAGCGAGGAGGCAGTGGGCAGAAGGAGCGCCCGGCCATCTGGGAGCGCCGAGGGACCCCTGCACTCTGGGCTCGGAGCATCGCGGGCCTGACCGGCTGGCCGAGGAGTTTCCACTTCAGCCTTGTTTCAGTGGAGGAAATGAAGACTTTTTTGAGTTGGAAAACAAGGGACAAAAACAGGGAGCTGCAGCTGAGCTTTGTGCCCCTCTTTCTCTTGCCCATAACAACAGTGTGCGAGTCCATAGCTTTACATACTACCTCTATTATTACTTTTAATTCAACGAATAGTCAGCTGTGCCATCTCTGCAATGACCTGACTCTTGTCTCAGTCACCACATCTGTACAGTGGGGGTAATAATAACGTCGACTTCTAAGATTTCTGAGGGATTGGATGTAAAGCACTTAGAACAGAGCTAGGCACAAAGGCAGCACTACACACCTGTTATTTACCGGTAGCGTTTTACCGTCGTTCTGATATTCCCAGCTCTGGCCCTTGCCTGTCATCTCAACCTGACTTACACAGTGAACGGCCATGTGGAAATCACAGGCATCTGAAACCTAGCACGTAGAAGGAACTCCTTCAATTAGGAAAACTGACGAAATCCCTCTCCACCTCCATCTGAGTTCATCACACCTCCATCCACTAACTGCTCAAGCCAGAAACATGCGAGTCATTCTTGATTCTTACTCCCACACGTCAAATGCTGGCCCAGTCTCCTGCTTATCCTCCCACACATCAAATGCTGGCCCGTTCTCCTGGTTATCCTCGAATCCACTCACTTCTCTTCCTCCCCATCACACCTCAGTCCGAGCCTGCAGCCTCCCACTGACGCTACTGCGACAACCTTCCATTAGTCTCGCACTCTTGCTTCTCCTCTAGCGATTCCGCACACAGCAACCAGAGTAAGCTTTTTGACATGAAACCGGATCAAGTCATAACCCCATTACTAACTACTGCACATGGAGTAAACTCTAGTTGTGATTTTTTGGATGACTGCCTAGCAGGGATCGTATTTGTCACATTTGCTACTAGACCTTCATTGCTAAGCATAGGGCCTGACACAACAGTGGGTACTGAATTAATATTTGATGGGGACGGACAGAACAAAGAGAAGCAGGAAAGAATTGTTCCTGAAAACACTACCTGGCAACTGGACCCTGGACAGATCAGAGGAATTAAGAACCATAACGGGGAAAAGAAGTAATCCTAGTCTTTGGAGCATAAGAGTTAAAAAAAAAAAAAAAAAGCCTGGTAAGAAAATGATTGCTATGAGGTGGATGAGTTCTTTAGACATTTGAGAAAGAATTAAAGGCCGGGTATGGTGCCACATGCCTCTAATCCCAGCACTCAGGAAGCTGAGGCAGGAGGATTGCTGTGAGTTCAAGGCTAGCCTAAGCTACACACTGAGTTCAAGGCCAGCCTGAGCTACATGGCAAGACCCTGTCTCAAAAAAAAAAAAGAAAGAATGAATGACTGACTTAAAGAACAAGGCATGGTGTACACAACTGTAATCCCAGCTACTTATAGGGGTTGAAGCAGGAAGA